>SKCR01010054.1:0-72082 GCA_019454045.1 Zanthoxylum bungeanum
AGTGTTGACACTCTAAGCCATTGCATGGTTTATGTCATAGATTTATTATTAATTTAATAAATTATAACATAAATAAAATTGATTTTTGGTAAAACAAAGATCAATTAATTTTAAGACTTTACAAAAATCTCTCTTCTCTCTCAAATTGCGGAGAACTCCATTGACAAGGGCAAGGAAGATTTGATCTTCTATTTCTCCATTTTTGCTAGCACATGCAAGGGATCAAAAGAGGTGATAGGGAAACCATCAAAGAGCTTGGAATACAAAAGCTTGGAGCTTCAAGTCTTCTTCCTCCTCTTGGCCGAATCTTCCACAACTTGGAGCTTCTACCCTTGATCATCTTCTTCATCACAAGGCATTGTAAGTATGATTCCGCCATACTTCATGTTTATATATATATTCTTATAGTTTCACATGCTTAATTTTGTTTGGGACATATTATAGAAACCAACAAGATGATGATCACGTGGGATACATACAGTGGTACTCTAATATGTTGCAACTATCGAGATACTATGACAAGGTCATGATTATCCGATTAAGAGACTATTTGCTAGTGATCCGATTAAGCTTCGTATGGGGCAGACACGAATCTAGCCCAAGGCCTAGCATATGACATCAGATACTGGATCGCAATATGCAATACTACGTATACTACGTCTGACAAAGATTATATATATTCCTTAAAGAATATTTCTGGAGAATTGGGAAGGCACGACACTTTGCTAGAAGCCAACCATGTCTTGTAAATCGGTAAGAACGTGGAACGGGGTACGCACGTGTTCGGATAGTCCGACGACCGGATTTACAGCCAACATATCCAGGACTCTCATGGGTCGCTTCCCAAATATTCACCAATGACGTTTGACTCGAACATAATTAATCTTGGATTAATTATAAGAGAGAAAATTAATCTGGGATTAATTACTTCAAGAATTTATCTGGGATAAAATTCGCTTAGAAGAGAGAGAACGATTATTTTGGAATTAATCGATTAAATAATATATTCCATATATTAATTGAAATTAGAATTCATTGCAGAATTAAAATTGGATTTTAATTCGGGCAAATGAATTAATTAGAATTAATTTGTAAGCGACTTTTACTAATAATGTCGCAACGGCAAATTCGTTAATTCAGAATTAAACGAACCCGGGCCCGAGCGAAGTTACGTGTTGGATTGTTCGACTTAAATTCGGAATTTACAAGTGGTGGGACCCATTTGACTTACATCAACTAGTTTTACTAGTGATGGAAGTGGTTAAAGCTTGAGTGAAAACTGGGTTGCTTGTTTGTACACTAACCAAATCCAACACAATTTGTCTTTATTTTGAAAAGATATACCAACTTTGAGATTTTATTTT
Organism: Zanthoxylum bungeanum; assembly: GCA_019454045.1. NCBI lineage: Eukaryota > Viridiplantae > Streptophyta > Magnoliopsida > Sapindales > Rutaceae > Zanthoxylum > Zanthoxylum bungeanum. The sequence continues at coordinate 1,365 of SKCR01010054.1, forward strand.
TGGTAATTGATTTTAGAAAATCAAATACACAAAAACAAAACAACTATCTCTCTCTCATTCCCTCACAAAGCCGATAGCTTCTCCCTCTCCTTTAGAAATTTTGTTGCAAATTTTCTTCAAGCTAGCACTTTCAAGGAGTCATTCAAGGTGTTAGGGAAACTAACCTCTTGAGTTTGGAACACAAAGCAAGCTTGGATCTTCAACAAAGGATCAAAAAGTTTTGAACTTCATACATCCATCAAATCTGTTTAATGTAAGTCTTCCGCAACTTCTTTGAATATTCACACACCGAATCATGATTAGAGATGCTTGGCATGTTCTAGGAACAGTAATAATGGTATCAAGAGCCTTTTCTAAGCATGAAATGAGTTTAGGGTTTATATACTTTAATTTGGGGTTTTTATGTTTTGAGCATGATTTCTTCAAATTGTTTGTTTGGTTGAGCTTGGATGATGATGAATTGGATTTGTGCATCTTAAAAATGAGAGAAAAATTGATTGGATAAATTTTCCCTAATTTCCTTGCAAAAGCCGAATATGAACCCTAGCATATATCATGGTGATTTTTTGATTTTAGACCATTGGATGTGTTTAAAGCATGATGTGTATATTGATTGTTGATTTAATTAGATTGAAATCAAAATTGGATATTAATTATTCCAAATTTCCGTGACTATATAGCATGAAATAGATTGATTTTACTTCAATTTGTGTTGGACATGAGTTGTTTAATTAAAGCACGATTAATTAGTTTAATTGGTGTTTTGGAAATATTGGTTTAACAAATTAATTATGGTTATTACACTGTAATTAAAATTAATGTGAAATTTGGAATTTTGTATTAATTAAAATTAGTCTTTAATTTTGAATTGGGCTAATATTGTTGTATTTGGACTTAATGGGCTTGGTTAGGCCAAGCTTGGTTTAGGACAATTGGATTGGATCCAAATTGGGCCTAAAACCATTCCATAAAGTCCAAATATAATAATTGGGCCTGTAATAATTTAATTGGGCCTAAATGGATTTTTGGCAAATAAGGTGATTACTAAATTAGGCCTTGGCATTTGGGTTTGATCCATATTGGCCAAAGCCCATGCCTTAAGAATTAATTAAAAGCCAATTGGACTTTAATTAAATTGACATTGGATGTTAATTGGGCCTTTGAGACCCATTAAGATTGGATTTAGAATCTAAGTCTAAAAGACACATAAATAAGTGTAATTATTTAATTTGGAATTAAATAAAAATCAGTAATGGATACAAATTAAATTGGATTTAAAATTGTAGTTCGATATAATTCAAGAATACGTACTTTGAGTACTTATTCTCAAACGAGTTGGACTCGCGCAAATCAAATCGTTGTTTGAACATTGGATGGTCATTAATTCAAAGATTAATTAATTGGATTAGATTGATTGAATAACATGCTTTGTGTGAATACATGGATATATTGTATGAATAATGTATATCAGATGGATATTAGAAAGGTGATGACAATTTTGGAAATTGTTGTAATAAATTTTGAATTTATTAAATTGGACCTGCCTGTCCAGCCTTTTATCTCTTGACTCTTTGTATTTCTCTTCTCACCAATTCCCCTCAATATTAATGAGGTTTCTTTATTGTATTATGTAATTGGGTAGAAGTTAGAATAGTGCTAGCGGGAGAGAGGAAAGTGAGAGATTTGTTCTAGGAACAATTTGTTAAATATCCATCCGCATATCATTATTATTTATTTCGCGCCTTATTATGATTTTAGAATGCATGCTTAAGGGTGTATGATGAGACCTAATCAAATATAATAAATTGGTTGCCAATTTACGCAAAAAACCCTCAATAATATTAAGCGAGTTCCTTCCATTGAGTGGTTCTCTCCCAAGATCCAAGATTGGCATTGGTTTGTTGGCCAAAGTCAAGATCAATGTCAATCGCGGATGTGTTTGAACCACGAAAGCTTTGTTCCACGAAAGGTCATTTTTTGTTCATCGACATGGATTACGAAGCTTTCCCACTGTCAATGGGTCACGCTTAACTGGAATCATTAAGCTTGTTGAACCAAAGCCAATGCATAGTTGATTCAGAGGAAAATGTTAGGAAATATATTGGATATATTGACAATATATTGTATATATGTTTCGGACTTGCAGGTCCACCTACCGGATCTAGGAATTGGATGGGATCCTATTGATCTTAGAGATCTACCTAGTTAAGTTTCATACAACTTGTTGGCCAAAGGCAAGGTTGTGTGTTATTTAACGGGATCATAGCCCACTAGGAAACTAGGTTTCCCGGGTACTCAACATAGGGTCAGAGGCTTGCCGAAAAATAGTGGGAGGCTAGTAGTGAATTTGCAATTTCGTTTAAATACTAGCCAAATACGCGCTTTCAAATTATGTTCGTCATTTTATATATTTATATTAGTTGGACTAATATTTTATTATTTTCTTTTAATAGTTGGACTTTACCCGTAATCGTTAATTGAATAGTTAGACTATTGCAATTAAGATAGCCGGAAAATCAACGTTAGAGACATTATCATTGGTGAAAATATCTTTAATGGTGCGAACTTCCTGACTGGGATATGAACCTCAGGATTGTCCTGGGGGCTGAGAAGATGCTCTATACGATAGAGAGGCCTCTCGGGCCTAAGCCAAAATTGAGCAGCCACTTGAGCTTCAGTTTCGAAAGACTCACAATGATGACAACTCAACTGTTCAATCCGTCATGCTTGCTGCAATGACCCCATAATTTCATCGTCAAAGCAAGGGATTGCATCCCCACGAAATGATGTTGAAATTGAGGGACCTTCATCGATCTAACATTAGATCGCAGAAGTATAAATTGCAGAAGAAGAGCTCTTTCACTCTCGAATGTCAGAGGGTACATCTGTCGAGTACCATGTGTCGCAGATGATTGCTGACATCGAACAGCTGGGTCAGCTAGGCATAACCTTTGAGGATGAGACTTCCATAGATTTGATCTTACAGTCTCTTCCTGACAACTGGAGCGGGTTCATCGTGAACTACAATATGATGAACCAAGAGAAGACTCTTGGAAATTTGATGGCAATGCTGAAAAAGGCATAAAAAGAGCTTTTAAAGGGCAAGAAGCGCGAGGCGCACTTCGCTTCGACATCTCAGAATGCCAAGACTTGGCCGAAGGCTTGTGGAAGTGTGAAGAAGAAGAAGAAGAGAAAGGGCAAGGCCAAATCATCAAAGTCTTCTGGGAAGGCAAAAGACAAATCCCAAGATTTCTGCCTACAGTGTGGCATACGGGGTCACTGGAAGCGTGACTGCCTTGAGTACAAGGCGCACATGAAGGAAGTGAAAGCGGGCGAGGCACCGACTTCAGGTATGTTTGTTATTGAAATAAACATGTCTACTTCTAGTTTTAAAAATTGGATTTTTGATTCAGGTTGTGGTACTCATATATGTACTGATGTGCATGATCTGAAGATTAGAAGGAGTCTGGCTTCATGAGAGATCGACCTCCGAGTTGGAAATGGGACTAGAGTCACCATTTTGGCTGTTGGGACCTATATCAGACTACTATTATGTACCTAGTTTAACTAGAAATATTATATATGTATCTTGTTTAACCCAATGTGGGTATACTTTTGTATTCAGAAACAACGGGTGTTTTGTTTATAAAAATGATTTTGAGATATGTAGTGCTGATGTTAATAATGGTCTTTATATTTTAAATACAAATCAATCTCAAACATATAACATGACAAACAAAAGGCTTAAATTATGTAACAAAGATGAAACTTATATGTGGCACTGTCGTCTGGGACACATTAACAAGACTCGTATATCCACGCTTTCGAAGAGTGGATACTCATATGGATTTGATCAAATTAATATGACGTCTGCGAATCTTGTTTATTAGGTAAAATACCGAAAACACCTTTTAGCGGAAAAGGTGCACGTGCCATCGAAATGTTAGTCCTCGTTCATAGTACGTATGTGGGCCCATGTCTAGCCAGGCTAGAGGTGGAAATGAATACTTCGTACCTTTACGAATGATGCATCACGTTATGGTTATGTGTATCTTATGAGACACAAGTCAGAAACTTTTGAGAAATTCAAAGTGTTTCGACACGAAGTAGAAAAACAGACCGGCAAAAGTATTAAAACATTACGGTCGGACCGTGGGGGAGAATACTTGAGAAATGAGTTTCTCGATTACTTGAAAGAGTATGGTATTCTTTCACAGTGGACTCCTCCCGGAACACCTCAATTAAACGGTGTGTCCGAACGGAGAAACCGAACTTTGTTGGACATGGTAAGGTCTATGATGAGTCGCACTGAGCTACCAATTTCCTTCTGGGATATGCATTGAACAGTGCAATACTTATTTTGAATAAGGTTCCGTCAAAGTCTGTTCAACAGACTCCATATGAAATATGGACAGGAAAGAAACCGAGTTTCTCATTCCTGAAGATTTGGGGATGCTGGGCATACGTTAAACATTTGGATGGTACCAAACTAGAACCCAAATCGGATAAGTGCCTATTTGTAGGTTATCCTAGGGAAACCAAAGGATATTACTTCTACCACCCACAATAGAACAAGGTATTTGTTGCTCTACATCCAGTTTTCCTTGAAATGAATTCCTAATTACAGTGGTAAGTGGGAGGAGAAGATGGAGGAAAGTAGAACTCGATGAAAATCGGAGTGATACTATTCCTAGCACTGATTCCTTACCGGAACACGAACAGTTCATCAGGGATGAGACTGTACCATAAAACAACCTAAGAGGTATGGGTTTCTGATCTCACCTCACGTAGATATCAATCTTATTGAGGATAATAAGCCGACTACGTATGAGGAAGCGATACAAGGTATCGACTCCGATTTACGGCAAGATGAAATGAAGTCTGAAATGGATTCCATGTATACCAACCAAGTTTGGATACTGGTTGATGCACCAGAAGGCGTAAAGCCTATTGGTCTTAAATGGGTATTCAAGAAGAAGACTGACATGGATGGCAACATACAAACGTACAAAGCTAGGCTTGTAGCGAAAGGGTATCGTCAACGACATGGTGTCGATTACGACGAAACTTTTTCACCTGTTGCCATGATAAAATCCATTCGGATAATGCTTGCTATTGCTGCATATTTCGATTATGAAATATGGCAGATGGACGTCAAAACCGTTTTTCTTAACAGAAATATTTTGGAGGATGTTTATATGCAACAGCCTGATGGTTTTGTCGTACCAAAACATGCAAACAAGGTTTGCAAGTTAAATCGATCCATTTATGGATTGAAGCAAGCATCGTGTTCTTGGAACCAACGTTTTGATGAGATCATAAAAGAATATGATTTCGTTTAAAATGAGGATGATCCTTGTGTATGTAAGAAGGTTAGTGGGAGCACACTGACATTCATTGTCCTTTACATAGATGATGTGTATTGCTTATTGGCAATGACATTCACATGCTACAATCGGTGAAAGCTTGGCTTTCATTAAAAATCTCCATGAAAGATCTGGAGAAGCAACTTTATTATGGGAATAGGATCTACCGGGATAGATCTAGAAAATGCTTGGACTCTCCCAGAGCTCGTATATCGACAAAGAGTTGAAGAGATTCAACATGGATCAGTCTAAAAGGGGATTGTTGCCAGTGTCACATGGAGTCTCTCTATCTAAGGACATGTGTCCTAAAACTTAAGATGAGAGAGACAACATGATTCAGATCCCGTTTGCTTCTACAGTCGGATCGATCATGTATGCCATGATATGTACACGACCTGATGTCTCATATGCTTTGAGCATGTGTAGTCGCTATTAGGCCGATTGAGGTGATGGTCACTGGGTTGCAGTTAAGAACATCCTTAAGTATCTTAGATGAACTAAGGATGCTTTCTTAATCTATGGAGATGGAGAACTTGAGGTAATTGGGTTTACTGATGCAAGTTTCCAAACCAATAAAGACGACTGTAAGTCACAATCTGGGTACATATTTTGTTTGAACAACGGAGCAGTAAGCTGGATATCTTCCAAGCAAGAGACTGTTTTCGATTCAACAACAGAAGCGGAATATATCGCTGCAGCTGAAGCAGCAAAAGAGGCAGTTTGGATCCGTAAATTCCTAATTGGATTAAGAGTAGTTCTATTAGCAGCTGAGCCTGTTCCTTTATATTGTGACAATAATGGGGCTATAGCGCAGGCTAAGGAACCACAGTCTCATCAATGATCCAATCATGTACTTCAGCGTTTCCATCTGATTCATGAGATCATACATCGTGGCGATGTGAAGATCGAGAAGGTCACATCAGATGACAACATTGCAGATCTGCTGACGAAGGCTATTTCTCAGCAAAAGTTTGAGCGACATGTACATAGTTCAGGTGTTAGATTCTTGAGTGATTGGCTATAGGCCAAGTGGGAGATTGTTGGACAATTATGACCCATAGCATCATTATTTGTAAAAGGCAATGTGGTTTTTGTACAAATTAACTATGTGACAAAGAAAATTGATATTTTATCATTTTGTAATTAGATTACTTGAATATATAAATGATAAAAGTCCTTATCATTAGTTCCAGATTAATAAGATATGAGACAATATCAATCCACTTAAGGTTTAATCATTAAATATCCATAGTCGTAGTATTATCGAGACTGGACATCGATAATGCGGAATAGACTAGTATTGCACTTGTGCGCGTTATGGAAGTGTAACGACATAGTTCTCATATATTTAGTATTGGATACTCATGCAAGTGTAATAGGAGGTTCTGTTTGCCGATGGTACGGAAGCAGCTTCGCTCTGGATATACCCATCGGAATCCCATTTGTAGTATGACTATGTGTCTATGGGAATCCGAATCAGGGTAGGTGTATTTGGTCTTAACCTGAGACTTGCATCGCTAATACTTGCGACAATCAGTACGCTTTGGTTTTGTGTACGCCTCTTCTGGGTTTATTGAGAATCGTAGTGTATTGGGTGTGATGTCGAGATGGAAGTGTCACTTCAATCATATGGAGATGATGATCATGTAGGGATACAAAACTGGTACTCTAATATGTTGCAATTATCGGGATAATATGACAAGGTCATGATTATCTGATTAAATAGACTAGTTGCTAGTGATCCGATATATGCTTCGTACGGGGCAGACACAAATCCAGCCCCAGGCCTAGCATGTGACATCTGATACTGGATCGTAATACGTAATACTTAGTATACTACGCTTGATAAAGATTATGTATTCCTTAAAAGAATATTTCTGGGGAATTGGATAGGCACAATGTTTTGCTAGAAGCCAACCATGTCTTGTAAACGGTAAGAACGTGGTATGGGGTACGCACTTGTTCGGATAGTCCGACGACCGGATTTACTGCCAACATATCCAGGAATCTCATTGGTCGCTTCCCAAAGATTCACCGATGACGTTTGACTGGAACAGAATTAATCTAGGATTAATTATAAGAGAGAAAATTAATCTGGGATTATTACGGTAAGAATTTATCTAAATAAAATTCGATTAGAAGAGAGAGACAATTAATTTGGAATTAATCGATTATTAAATAATATATTCGATATTAATTGAGATTAGATTTCAATGCGGAATTATTAAAATTGGATTTTAATTCGGGCAAAGGAATAATTTCGAATTAATTCGTAAGTGACTTTAATAATAATTTTCGCACGGAAAATTCGTTAATTCAGAATTAAACGACCCGGGCCCGAGCGAATTTCCATGTTGGATTTTCGACTTAAATTTGGAATTTACAAGTGGTGGGACCCACTGACTTACATTAACTAGTTTGACTAGTGATGGGAGTGGTTAAAGGTTGAGTGAAAAACTTGGGTTGCTTGTTTTGTACACTAACCAAATCCAACACACTTTGTCTTTATTTTGAAAAGATATACCAACTTTGAGATTTGATTTTTGGTAATTGATTTTAGAAAATCAAATACATAAAAACAAAGCAACTCTCTCTCTCTCATTCCCTCACAAAGCCGAGAGCTTCTCCCTCTCTCTTAGAAATTTTGTTGCAAATTTTCTTCAAGCGTATCACTTTCAAGGAATCATTCAAGGTGTTAGGGAAACTAATCCCTTGTGTTTGGAGCACAAATCAAGCTTGGAGCTTCAACAAAGGATCAAAAAGTTTTGAACTTCATACATCCATCAAATCCGTTCAATGTAAGTTTTCCGCAACTTCTTTGAATACATCCTCATGATTAGAGATCTTTGGCATGTTCTAGGAACACTAACATAGGACTATCCTGAGGTTCATCTCCCAATCTTGAAAATTGGAGCCGTTAAAGACATTATCGCCAAGATATTCCCTAACGCTAATCTTTCCAGCCATCTCGATTGCAATAGTCCAACTATTCAATCAACGATATCGGGTACACTCAAAATGTAATGGTTACTATAGTCCAACTATATAACCAACTACAAAGGGATTATTGTTTTATACAGTCCAACTGTTCAAAGAAAGCATAAAATAAATTAGTAGCCAACTAATATTTATAACGACGATAAATAAAATTAAAAGAGCGCGTTTTGGCAAGTTTTTAAACGAAATTGCAAATTTAATACTAGTCTCCCACTATTTTTTCGACGAGCCTCTAACCCTCTGTGGAGAGTACTCGGGAAACCTAGTTTCCTAGTGGGCTAGAATCCCGTTTTAAATAACACACAACCTTGACTTTGGCCAACAAGCTGTATGAAACTTATACTAGTTAGATCTCTAAGATCAATTGATCCCATCCAATTCCTAGATCCGGTAGGTGGACCTCCAAATCCAAGATATATATCCAATATATATTTCCTAACCTTTTCCTCTGAATCAACTAAGCCTTGTCTTTGGCTCAACAAGCTTAATGATTCCAGTTAAGCATGACCCATTGACAGTGGGAAAGCTTCACAATCCACGTCGATGTACATAAGTGACCTTGACTTTGGCCAACAAATCACAACTGCCCAAGACATGCTATATGTAACAAAGCTTTCGTGGTTCAAACACATCCGCGATGGACAATGATCTTTACTTTAGCCAACAAACCAATGCCAATCTTGGATCTTGAGAGAGAAACACTCAATGGAAGGAAAACGCTTAATATTAAAGTGAGTGGTTTTTCGCGTAAATGGCAAAAAAATTAATTATCTTTGATTAGGTCTCAACATCACACCCTTAAACATGCATTCTAAAAGCGTAATAAGGCGTGATAAATTAATAATGATATGCGGATGGATATATAACAATTTATTCCTAGAACAATCCTCTATTTCCTCTCTTCCGCTAGCACTATTCATACTTCTACCCAATTACAAATACATTAAAGAAACCTCATTTGCATTGAGGGGAATTGGTGCAAAGAGAATATAAAGAGATAATAGGATGGACACGCAGGTCCAATTTAATAAATTCTAAATTTATTACAACAATTTCCAAAATTGCCCTCGTCCTTCTAATATCCATCCGCTATATATTATTCATACAAATACATCCAAGTATTCACACAAAGCATGTTATTCAATCAATCTATTCTAAGTAATTAATCTTTGAATTAATGACCATCCAATGTTCAAACAACAATTTGATTTGCGCGAGTCTAACTCGTTTAAGAATAAATACTCAAAGTACGTATTCTTGAATTATATCGAACTACAGTTTTAAATCCAAACTTAAATTGTATCCAATACTAATTCATATTTAATTCCAAATTAAATAATTACACTTTTAATAGTGCATTTTATACTTGGATTCCAAATCCAATCTTAATGGGTCTCAAATGCCCAATTAGTATCCAATACTATTCAATTAAAGTCCAATGGGCTTTCAATTAATTCTTTAGGCGTGGGCTTTGGCCATTATGGATCCAACCCAAAAGCCAAAGCCCTATTAGGAATCACCCTTTGCCCAAAAATCAATTTTTGGCCTATTAGGCCCAATTAAATTTTAAAAGGCCCAAAATTCATATTTGGACTTTATGGAAATGGTTTTAGGCCCAATTGGATCCAACCCAATTGTCCAAAACCAAACTTGGCCCAACCAAGCCCATTAGCCCAAATATAACAAATTAAATTAATACATTATTCCAAATTGCATATTAATCCAATTCAAGTGTAATTAATATAATTAATAAACTAATTTAATGTTTCCAAAACACTAATTAATCAAATTAATCATGCTCATTAATTACAATTCATGTCCAACACAAATTAAAGCAACATCAATTCTATAACATGCCTAGGCTCACGACAATGGCAAAGAAATTATCATGCAATTTGATTTCAATCTAATTAAATCAACATTTAACATACATTTCATGCCAAAAACACATCCAATTGCTAATTTTCAAAAAATCACCATGAGCACATAGTAGGGTACATTCGACCATGTCAAAGGAATTGGGGATTTTTATCCAATCAATTTTCCTCAAATCCAATGATGCACAAATCCAATTCATCATCATATAAACACAACCACAAAATCAATTTAGGTAAATCAAGCTCCAAGCAAAAATCCCAAATTAAAGTCCATAAACCCTAGATTTCAATCAAGTTTAGGATGGCTCTTGATACCATTGTAATGTCCTAGACATGCCAAGGTCTATAAGCAAGATTATTGTGTGAATAAAACAAAGTAAGTTGCGGAAAATTACTTACAATGAACGGATGAGAATTTTAAATTCTTTGATGTGTGTGGAGAGCTCCAAGCTTTGTGTTGTGTTCCAAACTCAAGGGTGAGTTTCCCTATCCTACCTTCCACTTTTTGACTCTCTATGTGCTAGCAATGAATATTTTTGAAGCAAAATCAATGGAGAGAAATGAGAGTTCACGCCCAAAGAGAGAGAAAGAGGAATAGTAGTTTCAAAAACTAATACCAAAGTTAATAATGTGTTGACTTTCAAAAGTGGTGGTATTTTGAGAAGTAAATGCCACATTTACTATTTCAACCACAAACATCACAATAGTGACTTTTGATGTAAGTCATGGTTCCACCCATTTAATTCTAAATCTAGTTAACTTACACAACACACTTTGGGCACGGGTTCGTTTATTCCGAATAAACGAATTTTCTTCTGCGACGTAATTAAATCCGATTTAATAAATAAAATAATATGCCTAGCAAAATTATTACAAAAGTCGCTTGCGAATTAATTCCAATTATTTCGTTCGCCCCCAATTAAAATCCATTTTAATTCCGCATTGAATCCGATTTCAATTAATATATCCAATATATTATTTAATCAATTAATTCCAAATTAATCGCTTTCTCTCTTCTATTAGAATTTTATCCTAGATAAATTCTTACCGTAATTAATCCTAGATTAATTTTCTCTCTCATAATTAATCCCAGATGAATTCTGTTAGAGTAAAATGTCATCGGTGAATCTTTGGGAAGCGACCTAAGAGATCCATGGATATGTTTGCAGTAAATCCGGATGTCGGACTATCCGAACACGTGCGTACCCAGTACCACGTTCTTATCGATTTACAAGACATGGTTGACTTCTAGCAAAGCACCGTGCCTACCAAATTCTCCAGAAATATATTCAACATGGAATATATATAATTTGTATCAGGCATAGTGTAGGCATTGCATTTTTGCATATCAGCCCAATGATGAGCCTCGAATGGAGGCACTACTTTTTTAGTTGCGGAAGTTGCGGAAAGCGGTCGCCGGAAGGGCAGAGTCAAGAATTGACGTTTTGTGGATCTAATTCGCTTGTTTTGCTTCGGGTTCGTCGTCGCCTTTTCCATTTCAAAATCATCATTCGCTCGGAACCTTATCCTCGCTCTTTCTCACACATATTCGCTCTCTCTAATTTTCCATGCTTGTGACCCTTCAACTTCCATACAAATTAAAATTCACCAACCAATTAAATTAATTTGAATTAAATTAAACCATTAAAAAATACAAACAAATTAAATAACAACTTTAACAAAAATAACAAATAATTCCACCAAACATAAACAAAACATTAAACTAACAAACCCACCCTTCACGTGACAACCCATAACTTCTTCCAAACAATTCAAGCCAACTGCCGAGCCAACAAACCCATGCCCCACGCCCACACCTTGCCACCTTCCAAACCACAAGGCAACAAAACACCATGCTCCCCACTTTACCTTTCTTTCTTTTCTTTATTCAAACACAACAAACCAAAACCCATACAAAGCATCTCACCCATACTCTCCTCCCTTCCCAAGACTCTGAACCAGACCCACACCTTCACTGCCTCAGCTCACGTTGCTGGCCTGACCTAAAAGGGAGAGGAAACCAAATGAAACTCTTCTTCACGCCTACTCCTTGAGGCTAAAAAACAAAGAAAAACCACGCTCTCCCTCTCGCTCAGCCAAAAAAAGAAACAAAGTGAATAAACCCTAAGCCTTGATTGACGGACAGACACACAGCTACACCCCTCAACTCCACGTAAATCCTCATCACTCACAGCCCCAAGAACCCTTTTAACTCATCACCAACACTAAGACACCACGAATCTCACCATCCTTTCATCACGCCTAACCCTAACACACACACGCACCAGAGGACAGAGGTACCAAGACAGCCGACCATCATCATCATCTTCACAGCCCTCCTTCAGCATGTAAACCTTCAAGATCACCAACAAACCCTAAACTCCACGCCATTAGCCTTCATATTTTCCTCCCCGACCTGATTCACGCCCCATCAACGAGCATCCTCTTCATCATCTTCACAAAACCTTCATTGCCGAGACTTGAACCATGTGACACCTGAAGAACTGAAACCCTTAATGCACACAGCAGCTCTCGACATCACAATCACCATTAGCCTTCATCCATCAGCCCTTCCACACGCCAAAAAGACTGCCTTCACAAACCCTTCACCTCACTGCAGTTCACGCACATGTAAACACAATCTGCCTTCATTCATGCGACAAAAGAAAACTGCCACCAATTGGCTTGATTCACACGTTAATAACAGCCACACAACACATAACTCACATGAACCAAGCTACCGAGTACTCCATGCCGAGCTGCACTGCCACACAACCCTGAAACTGCCAAGCCGAGCTGCACCGCACTCCACGCACGCCCTTAACTGCCAATCCGAGCTGCACCAAACACCACCAGCCACTGCACCATTCACCGCCGAGACCAACAACCCTTCATCAATGAGCCTTGATCACCCCTACTGCCGAGACCAAATCACATCACTGCCGAGCACACCACAATTTCTATGCAACCCACTGCACTGCCCATGCACCATCAAACCCACGTGAAGTAACCTCACGCCAGCAGCCCATCACACGCACACACTATCGACCACAACTGTCCTAACCGAGCCATAATTGTGACTGAAACCCTAACCTTGACAGCCCCAAAAAACCGTGACAGAAATAACTCCAAAACGAGCCAAGAATAATCCAAGAGAGAACATGAGAATTTGAGTTGAAAACACGAGTGAAAATAGAAGAAAAATGCAGAAAAATCATGAGTGAAAGTAACGAGTGAAACGGCGATTCAAAACAGTGAGAAAACGGAAAAAATGGTAAACTGTAACCGCGGGTGAAAACAGTGAAAACAGCAAAAACGGTAGAAACAGCGGATCCATTGAAAATGGGACAAACATCAGAAACGGTGAACCCGGACAAAACAGCGGAAACAACGGATCAGTGAGAATAGTGGGATGAACCCTTCCGGTACCGTGGAACGCACTCCCGGACAGCGACTAAAAGGTAAGACCTGAGGGCACCTATCTTATTTATCATCATTTATTTCTTAGTTAATTTGTTATTTTTATTCGCATGAAATAATGAATTAGAAAGCATGTGTTTAGCTTGAATAGTTAGTTTGGCATGTTGTTTGGAATTTATTCGCATGAAATAATGACTTAGTATGTGATGTGATTCCGAATGAATGGAATATGTGTTCTTGCTTGTGGTATATCGGATGGAAACCGGACGTAAATTCCATAGCCGATTCCGAATGGACGGTAGTGCGGTCTGCACTCGGGATACAATGCCACGTACCACTTAAGATACACATATCTCGTCTCATCCGAATTTGTATTTGAGCATGTTATAGCTTTAGGTTATTTGTTTATTATTTAAAGCATGATTCAGTTAGTTGTTATTTATTTGTTAAAGCATATTTAGGTTGTCCTTTATGCATGTTATTAGTTTATGATGTGTTTGGGTAACAATTTATGCATGTTAATGTAATGATTCAATGTACTCGTTGTGATATATTGCGTGGATTATTTGGATGAAAGCATGTTAGATCTAAGTACCCTTGAGCATGCATGCTAAGTAGACTTGGTTAATATTACACAAATCACAAACATTACAAGATGACATAAAGTAAGAGACCATTCCGAACCCAACGGTTTGAGGTCTCTCCTGCGAGGAGTGAGTGCGGCCTTAAATCTTTGTCCCGGTTCACACCGGGTGGCGACTCCATGTTTTCACACTTCTCAGCTAGGCCGCGAGCCTAGGACGGCGTCGCCCAGCTCCTGTTGTCTACAGTCTGGCGACTCCACTGGGGATATAGAGAATTGGCTCCGAAATGATATCTTGTAATGTTTGTGATTTGTGTTTTAATTAATCATGTCTACTGTGTTTATGCCTGTGTTTTAGACTGTTGTCATTTGTGTTTATGTTGTGTTTTGGACTGTTGTCATTTGGATTTATTTGGACTCTTCGTTAAAAGATATGAACTCGTTTTCGTTTAAATCGGGACAAGTTCGTGTCCTTTTGACAATTAGGTCAAAATTTCTGAAATGCCGATGGGCCAGTTTGTTTTATGTTTGTGTTTTGGAATGTTGTCATTTGGATTTATTTGGACTCTTTGTTAAAAGATATGAACTCGTTTTCGTTTAAATCGGGACAAGTTCATGTCCTTTTGACAATTAGGTCAAAAATTTCTGAAATGCCGATGGGCCAGTTTGTTTTATGTTTGTGTTTTGGAATGTTGTCATTTGGATTTATTTGGACTCTTTGTTAAAAGATATGAACTCGTTTTCGTTTAAATCGGGACAAGTTCATGTCCTTTTGACAATTAGGTCAAAATTTCTGAAATGCCGATGGGCCAGTTTGTTTTATGTTTGTGTTTTGGACCGTTGTCATTTGGATTTAGTTGGACTATTTGTTAAAAAAATATGAACTCGTTGTCGTTTAAACCGGGACAAGTTCATGTCCTTTTGACAATTAGGCCGAAATTTCTAAAATGCCGATGGGCCAGTTTGTGTGTGGGCCTTTTATCATTTGAAGTTATTTAGCCGTGTTATCGCAAAAGTGTAAACCTGTTAGGTCTTTTCAAACTGGAACAAGTTTGCACCGCGCAATGATGTGATTGAATACTTTAAAATGATAACGGGCCAATTAGCGTAGATTCTTTTATGAGTTTATTTGCATTGCACACATGTCATGCATACATGCATCATGTTAACCCTTTGTGTCTTAAAAGCCATTATAGACTCGTGTTGGGTTGGGAAAGAAGGAAGATTTGTCAAAGAACCGTCAGCCAGTATGAGTAAGTCAACTAACGGGGAATCCCGCATAGATCGATTGGAAGCCAGAATAGCAGAAATTACTGAGCAGTTGCGAGTTTTAAACAATGATGTGACCAGTTTGACCATGCCCTATACAGCTAGTAACAGAGACCTGTGCAACCAGAATGAAAAGATCATTGGGAAAGCTTCAAAGACCGAGTCTACTTCCTCAGAGATTGCCCCTATCAGAAACAGACAATTCTCTAGTTTGGGTAAACCGTTATCAAAAGATGTTTGAAAAATTGAAGATGCAATGAGAATAAGAGTTAAAGGGATAATTGTTGTTCTACCTCAGAAGTCTGGCACATACAATCTTTGACTCTAGATTTCAGCACTTGTCGGAAAAGAATCAGATGACAAACACATTGGTGACATTAGCTGCGGCTTGAGAAAATCCAGAGAAATTGGTGATGGGACCATTTGTGCTGACAACTGCAAGCAAGCCGGTTTATGAGACATGAGAGATATCGGATGTGGGAGCCGATGACAGAAAGCCTTGGTATCACGATGTTCAGAAGTATCTGAAACATGGAGAATTCTCAGAAGGAATAAGCAAAAAAAAAAAAAAGGGCAGAAAATTGGAAACAAGGCCGGGAGATTACCAGATTTGAAAAAAAAATGAGTTTACCGAGTCAGCCGATGTAAGCAGATTGAAGCTGCATTTTGCCTGAAGAAAAGAAGATTGAGCGGTCATCAAGAGAATTGGCAGAAGGCCTAACCCAACGGGATAGGAAATACATACATGCATACACGTAACTTGCATTCTTGTTTTGTGTTTTGTTTTTACAGATTTCAAACAGATGGGAACCAACAGAGAGATACCAGGGACATATGGCACCGAGGAGCACAATGAGGGTCCAACCCATCACGAAAATGGAGTATCTCTTCACTTGCATATTTACATGCACATGTATTCATATTGTTGTTTTGTATTTACAGGTTTAAAGAAAAAGAGAAAGGAGAGAAAGCAGTAAGAATCAGAAAATCGAAAAGCGGCGCGAGTACTAAGGACGACGGTGAAGCCACAGTGACAGAAGAATTCGGTCATGTCTGGCTGGAGACGATGAAGTTAATACTGAAAGGGAGGCAACATATGCAAGTTGCTGTGATTTCTGTTTCATGTTCTTGTAAAATCTCTAACTTTGTGTTATTTTTGCAGGTGAAAGCAAAAGCAGAGCAAGTTAGGACAGAGGGATTGGTGCTTGGCAATCACAAGAATGAGAGATAATTCGTTAATGGTGGCAGAAATCTATAACTGTTTGGACCGTTGATGACATGTTGAGACATGATCTGATGGCCTTTCTTGACTTCTGATGACTTCTTTTGTGATTTAGCTAACCGTCATTCAGTGGATATGTTATTGCAATTATTATTCACCTCTTTTGCAGGTCCTATAAATTCAGCTCGGTATTGCTCTCCTCAACACAGATTCAAATTATACATCCGAGTAAAAGAAAAAATGGAAGCTATTTCACAACAGCGATTCAAGAGAATCTGTGTCTTCTGTGGATCTAACCCCCGGTAACATACCTAAATTCTTGGAAGCTGCTAAGGAATTGGGGCGAGTCATGGCTGCGAGAAACATGCACTTGGTATATGGCGGTGGCAATCTGGGAATGATGGGAGCTGTTTCAAAAGCCGTTCAAGATGGTGGCGGTAATGTTTTGGGAATCATCCCGAGACCTTTGGCAGATGAACAGTTAATCGGGCCAACAAATGGAGACGCGCATTGTATCAGGTATGTCTGAACGACTCCATGAAATGATTAATACTGCAGATGCGTTCATTGCATTACCAGGTGGACTTGGCACATTCGAAGAAATATTTATAGTGGCGTCATGGGCACACCTAAATATTCACCGGAAACCTATCGGGTTGCTTATATTAGCACTTCTTGAGTTTCTTCTGTTTCGTTCGTGTTTCTTGCGGAAGCCAAGAGACATGAATTTGTCACCAAATCTGTGGAAGACATTTTCCTGACGGCAACAAAGGCCGAAGAGTTGATTGATCAGATCTTGGCTTTTGAGCCGAAGCTCGACCCCATCCTCTCCAGATTGGACTGGACTGACAGTGATCCAAGCAAGAAGCGCAGACTGGACATTGATCTGAATCGATGAGGTTCCCTCCTAACCAGGTATTCTAAGGCATATATTGAAAGTTTGTGTTTTATTTGAAAAGTTTGTATTTTATTTTTAATTGTTAAAAAATGAAAATGAAAAAAAAAAAAAAGAAAATGAGTGAAAAAAAAAAAAAAAATGAGTGAGAGAAGTCTTTGATAGACAGACGTATGTCCGGTGATGACATTGCATGCTGTAGGGAGAGACCCTAGAAACAAAAAGTACGAGACGCGCTCTCATCCGGTACCCTGAATGGATCGATCTTAGATTAGACTCACGAGCACTTGGTTACGGGATCCTAGCAGTGGAAGCCTGAGTGGTTAGCTATGTGACTAGTTAATGAGATGATGTATCGGTGAATGACCGTTTGCCTGAATGTCCACACTTGTTTACCGATGCTATGATATGATATGGTTGGAAATAAAAAAAAAAATGTGTCTCTGAAAAAAAAAAA
This sequence comes from Zanthoxylum bungeanum, assembly GCA_019454045.1. Taxonomy (NCBI): domain Eukaryota; kingdom Viridiplantae; phylum Streptophyta; class Magnoliopsida; order Sapindales; family Rutaceae; genus Zanthoxylum; species Zanthoxylum bungeanum. Next base: position 19,451 of record SKCR01010054.1, read on the forward strand.
AAATAGACAACCTATAACCGATAAGCGTGAAGCTACCCATGGGCGAGTATTAGGACCACCATGAGGAGAAATGCTACCTTAAAGGGTAGGTGTGTCAGAAAAAGAAAAGAGAAAAAAAGAAAAAAGAAAGGAAAAAAAAAAAAGAAAAGAGAAAGAAAAGAGAAAGAAAAGGAAAAAAAAAGAAAAGAGAAAAAAAAAGAAGATGAAAACCATATCATGTTGAGTATGCTGAAGTAATCACAGAATGTGATTTAGACATCTAGGTTGGTTAGACCCACCGGTTCGATTCTCTGAAACGAAATCACCAAGTTGGCTTACTTAAGGACTAAGCTGCGAAAGAGCCTTGGCACACACACACATAGAGTCTAACTCAGATCACCCATTCAGATGATTGGACTTGAGTATGTCAAGTACTTTGAAGGTTCTTTGGTTTCGACGCGAAGGCATTCGTTGAGGACAAAATATGTCTATCTATCAAAGAGTATCTCGTGAGAGGTGGTGTAATGTGTGAGGTAGAATATCATATCAGCTTGAGGGGCGAAGCCCCACATTAGTATCAGTTTGAAGGCGAGGCCTATCTCAACCTGGGTGCGAGGCCCATATCATTTCAGTATCAGTTTCTGCTGCTGGTATGGCATTCTGAGGGCGGGGCCCACATCAGTTCATGTTCAGTATCTATCGGGTATGGAAATCTGAGGGCGAGGCCCACATCATTATCAGTAGTAGTCTAGCCAGATATGGCACTCTGGGGCGAGGCCCACATTATTATCAGACTTTGCCGAGTATGGCACTTCAGGGGCGAGGCCATATCAGATTGGGGGCGAAGCCCACATCAACATCAGTTTGGGATGAGTCCCAGGGCCGAGGCCCATATCAGCATCAGCTTATGGGCGAAGCCCATATCAGCATCAGTCGAGGGCCGAGGCCCATTTCAGTTTCAGTTGTGGGGATGAGTCCCAAGGCCGAGGCCCATTTCAGTTTCAGTTGTGGGGATGAGTCCCAAGGCCGAGACCCACATCAGTATCAGTTGCGGGGATGAGCCCCAGGGAGGTCGTGACCTACATCATCAGTATAGTTTCAGGGATGAGTCCCGGGGCCGAGGCCCACTTCAGTTTCAGTTTCAGGGATGAGTCCCAGGGCCGAGGCCCACTTCAGTTTCAGTTTCAGGGATGAGTCCCAAGGCCGAGGCCCATACCAGTATCAACTCAGGGTCGTGACCCACATTATCAGTATGGTTTCAGGGATGAGTCCCGGGGCCGAGGCCCACTTTAGTTTCAGTTATGGGGACGAGTCCCAAGGCTGAGGCCCACGTCACCATCAGTATCTATTGTAGGGATGAGTCCCAAGGCCGAGACCCACATCAGAGTCAGCATAGGGGCGAGGCCCATATCGGTTTGAGTTCGGGGGCGAGGCTCATATCAGTTTGAGTTTGGGGGCGAGGCCCACATCAGCATCGGTATCAGTTTGAGGGCGAGGCCCATATCAGCATGGGGGCGAGGCCCACATCAGAGTCAGTATGGGGCGAGGCCCATATCAGTTTGAGTTTGGGGGCGAGGCCCATATCAGTTTGAGGCCGAGGCCCACATCAGTTTCCGTATCAGTTTGAGGGCGAGGCCCACATCAGAGTCAGCATGGGGGCGAGGCCCACATCAGAGTCAGCACGGGGGCGAGGCCCATATCAGTTTGAGTTTGGGGGCGAGGCCCACATCAGCATCAACATCAGTTTTGGGGGCGAGGCCTATATGAGTATGGGGGCGAGGCCCACATCAGCTACAGTATCAGTTTTCAGAGATGAGTCACAGGGTCGAGGCCCATATCAGTTTGAGTTTGGGGGCGAGGCCCATATCAGTTTGAGTTTGGGGGCGAGGCCCACATCACCTGAGGAGCGAGGCTCCACATCAGATCAGTTTTGGGGGCGAGGCCCACATCACCTGAGGAGCGAGGCTCCACATCAGATCAGTTTTGGGGGCGAGGCCCACATCACCTGAGGAGCGAGGCTCCACATCAGATCAGTTTTGGGGGCGAGGCCCACATCACCTGAGGAGCGAGGCTCCACATCAGATCAGTTTTTGGGGCGAGGCCACATCACCTGAGGAGCGAGGCTCCACATCATATCAGTTTGAGGGCGAGGTCCCTATTGTCAGCGGTATTGGGTCGAGGTGCCCAGGGTCAAAGTGCCCCCGTTGTCCGTTGTAGTTCCGGTCGAGGTGCCCAGGGTCGAGGTGCCCACTACATCATCAGTTCGAGGGCGAGGTCCCTATTGTCAGCGGTGTTGGGTCGAGGTGCCCAGGTCGAAGTGCCCTGCCCCCGTTGTCCGTTGTAGTTCCGGGTCGAGGTGCCCAGGGTCGAGGTGCCCACTACATCATCAGTTCGAGGGCGAGGTCCCTATTGTCAGCGGTGTTGGGTCGAGGTGCCCAGGGTCGAAGTGCCCCCGTTGTCCGTTGTAGTTCCGGGTCGAGGTGCCCAGGGCCGAGGTGCCCACTACATCATCATTTCAGGGCGAAGTCCCTATTTGTCAGCGGTGTTGGGTCGAGGTGCCCACTACATCATCAGTTCGAGGGCGAGGTCCCTATTGTCAGCGGTGTTGGGTCGAGGTGCCCAGGGTCGAAGTGCCCCCGTTGTCCGTTGTAGTTCCGGGTCGAGGTGCCCAGGGCCGAGGTGCCCACTACATCATCATTTCAGGGCGAAGTCCCTATTTGTCAGCGGTGTTGGGTCGAGGTGCCCAGGGTCGAAGTGCCCCCGTTGTCTGTTGCAGTTCCGGGATGCGTCCCAGGGTCGAGGGCCCACTGCATCATCATCACAGTTCACATTCGGTGGTTCGGGAACAAAGCCCAGAGGTCGAGGCACCTCGCCATCATATCAATTCAGTTCGAAACAACAGGTGAGTCAGGTGGCAGCTGGCGAGCCAGGTAAGTAAAAATGCATTGCACGAACTTTGATAGGATTGTCACTGGCACACACTGAACAAATCCCATCAAAGTGGGGGCGACTGTAGGCATTGCATTTTTGCATATCAGCCCAATGATGAGCCTCGAATGGAGGCACTACTTTTTTAGTTGCGGAAGTTGCGGAAAGCGGTCGCCGGAAGGGCAGAGTCAAGAATTGACGTTTTGTGGATCTAATTCGCTTGTTTTGCTTCGGGTTCGTCGTCGCCTTTTCCATTTCAAAATCATCATTCGCTCGAACCTTATCCTCGCTCTTTCTCACACATATTCGCTCTCTCTAATTTTCCATGCTTGTGACCCTTCAACTTCCATACAAATTAAAATTCACCAACCAATTAAATTAATTTGAATTAAATTAAACCATTAAAAAATACAAACAAATTAAATAACAACTTTACAAAAATAACAAATAATTCCACCAAACATAAACAAAACATTAACACAAACAAACCCCACCCTTCACGTGACAACCCATAACTTCTTCCAAACAATTCAAGCCAACTGCCGAGCCAACAAACCCATGCCCCACGCCCACACCTTGCCACCTTTCCAAACCACAAGGCAACAAACACCCATGCTCCCCACTTTACCTTTCTTTCTTTTCTTTATTCAAACAACAAACCAAAACCCATACAAAGCATCTCACCCATACTCTCCTCCCTTCCCAAGACTCTGAACCAGACCCACACCTTCACTGCCTCAGCTCACGTTGCTGCCTGACCTAAAGAGGAGAGGAAACCAAATGAAACTCTTCTTCACGCCTACTCCTTGAGGCTAAAAAACAAAGAAAAACCACGCTCTCCCTCTCGCTCAGCCAAAAAAAGAAACAAAGTGAATAAACCCTAAGCCTTGATTGACGGACAGAACACACAGCTACACCCCCTCAACTCCACGTAAATCCTCCTCACTCACAGCCCCAAGAACCCTTTTAACTCATCACCAACACTAGACACCACGAATCTCACCATCCTTTCATCACGCCTAACCCTAACACACACGCACCAGAGGACAGAGGTACCAAGACAGCCGACCATCATCATCATCTTCACAGCATCTTCACAGCCCTCCTTCAGCATGTAACCTTCAAGATCACCAACAAACCCTAAACTCCACGCCATTAGCCTTCATATTTTCCTCCCCGACCTGTTCATTCACGCCCCATCAACGAGCATCCTCTTCATCATCTTCACAAAACCTTCATTGCCGAGACTTGAACCATGTGACACCTGAAGAACTGAAACCCTTAATGCACACAGCAGCTCTCGACATCACAATCACCATTAGCCTTCATCCATCAGCCCTTCCACACGCCAAAAAGACTGCCTTCACAAACCCTTCACCTCACTGCAGTTCACGCACATGTAAACACAATCTGCCTTCATTCATGCGACAAAAGAAAACTGCCACCAATTGGCCTTGATTCACACGTTAATAACAGCCACACAACACATAACTCACATGAACCAAGCTACCGAGTACTCCATGCCGAGCTGCACTGCCACACACAACCTGAAACTGCCAAGCCGAGCTGCACCGCACTCCACGCACGCCCTTAACTGCCAATCCGAGCTGCACCAAACACCACCAGCCACTGCACCATTCACCGCCGAGACCAACAACCCTTCATCAATGAGCCTTGATCACCCCTACTGCCGAGACCAAATCACATCACTCACATCACTTCCGACACCACACCACATTCTATGCAACCCACTGCACTGCCCATGCACCATCAAACCCACGTGAAGTAACCTCACGCCAGCAGCCCATCACACGCACACACTATCGACCACAAACTGTCCTAACCGAGCCATAATTGTGACTGAAACCCTAACCTTGACAGCCCAAAAAACCGTGACAGAATAACTCCCAAACGAGCCAAGAATAATCCAAGAGAGAACATGAGAATTTGAGTTGGAAACACGAGTGAAAATAGAAGAAAAATGCAGAAAATCATGAGTGAAAGTAACGAGTGAAACGGCGAGTCAAAACAGTGAGAAAACGGAAAAAATGGTAAACTGTAACCGCGGGTGAAAACAGTGAAAACAGCAAAAACGGTAGAAACAGCGGATCCATTGAAAATGGACAAAACATCAGAAACGGTGAACCCGGACAAAACAGCGGAAACAACGGATCAGTGAGAATAGTGGGATGATAACCCTTCCGGTACCGTGGAACGCACTCCCGGACAGCGACTAAAAGGTAAGACCTGAGGGCACCTATCTTATTTATCATCATTTATTTCTTAGTTAATTTGTTATTTTTATCGCATGAAATAATGAATTAGAAAGCATGTGTTTAGCTTGAATAGTTAGTTTGGCATGTTGTTTGGAATTTATTCGCATGAAATAATGACTTAGTATGTGATGTGATTCCGAATGAATGGAATATGTGTTCTTGCTTGTGGTATATCGGATGGAAACCCGGACGTAAATTCCATAGCCGATTCCGAATGGACGGTAGTGCGGTCTGCACTCAGGATACAATGCCACGTACCACTTAAGACACATATCTCGTCTCATCCGAATTTGTATTTGAGCATGTTATAGCCTTTAGGTATTTGTTTATTATTTAAGCATGATTCAGTTAGTTTGTTATTTATTTGTTAAAGCATATTTAGGTTGTCCTTTATGCATGTTATTAGTTTATGATTGTTTGGGTAACAATTTATGCATGTTAATGTAATGATTCAATGTACTCGTTGTGATATATTGCGTGGAATTATTTGGATGAAAGCATGTTAGATCTAAGTACCCTTGAGCATGCATGCTAAGTAGACTTGGTTAATATTACACACAAATCACAAACATTACAAGATGACATAAAGTAAGAGACCATTCCGAACCCAACGGTTTGAGGTCTTCTCCTGCGAGGAGTGAGTGCGGCCTTAAATCTTTGTCCCGGTTCACACCGGGTGGCGACTCCATGTTATTTCACACTTCTCAGCTAGGCCGCGAGCCTAGGACGGCGTCGCCCAGCTCCTGTTGTCTACACATAGTATACAATGTATTGCGTATTACGATCCAGTATCTGATGTCACATGCTAGGCCTAGGGCTGGAATTGTGTCTGTCCCGTACGAAGTATTTATCGGATCACTAGCAACTAGTCTCTGTAATCGGATAATCATGCACCTAATCATATTATCCCGATAGTTGCAGCATTTAAGAGTAATAGTTATGTCTCCCTGCATAATCTTCATCTCCATATAACTGAAGTGATAATTCCATCTTGACATCACACCCAATACACTATGATTCTCAGTATACCCAGAAGAGGCGTACACAGAACCTGTTAAAGCCCCGAACGACCAAAACCAAAGTATACTGATTGTCGCAAGTATTTACGATGCACGTCTCAGGTTAAGACCATATACACCCACCTTGATTCAGATTCCCATAGACACATAGTCATACTACCAATGGGATTCCGAGGGGTCTATCCAGAGCGAAGCTGTTCCCGGTCCAACGGCTAACAGAACCTCCTATCACACTTGCATAAGTATCCAATACTTAAATATATGAGAACTATGTCGTTAAGCTTCCATAACACGCACAAGTGTAATACTAGTCTATTCCACATTATCGATGTCCAGTCTCGATAATACTACGACTAGGGATATTTAATGATTAAACCTTTCATGGATTAATACTATCTCATATCTTATTAATCCGGTACTAATCATATGGACTTTTATCATTTATATATCAAAGTAATCCAATTACAAAATGATAAAAGAGCAATTTCCTTTGTCACATAGTTAATTTGTACAAAGAACACCATGTCTTTTACAAACAGTGATGCTATGGGTCATAATTGTTCAAAATGAGTGACATTAAAGATTGAAAAAAACAAAGCATGTGATAGAATGAAATAGAGTTTCTTAGATAAGGTGCTCGATAGAATGAAGTTTTCCTCTGTGTATGGATAGAAAATTGCTTATCGTATCACTACTCCTAGATTTTCTGTGCTTATAAATAGACAAGACTGGTACCACATACCTTTACTTTATCTATATTTCGTCATAATCATTCACTAATATCAAATATTGGGAGTGATTATGCATAAAGTTTAGGATAAAATTTCCCAAAATACTTTTCGTGATTATGCGTTAATCGATTTATTAGGTCACCGAACCAGGTGACCGGGATAACCAAACAACCAGTTCAATCATGAAAATGGACTAGCCTACTGCTACAATGATCTAATTATTATAGAAGTGGTTGATCACTATAATTTCACTAAATTACCATTTTGCCTTTACTATAGTTTTTGTCGAAAATCCCCAAAACACTTCTAGAACGATTCCAAAAATTTCGAGAATTTTTCTACACATTATACGCATTGCTAGAGATGTCTGAGTACTGTAGAAACGTAAAAATAATCGTAATTACAGTAAATTATAATTTTATCCCTAATGTGATTTTTATAGAAAATTCCCAAAACGCTTCTGGAACAATTCTGAAAATTACAGAAATTTTTCCAACACATTATAACACATTTAATTTCATCAATAACATCTCAATTTCACAAATTAAGCCATAATTGAATTAAATACAAAACTAATCAAATTAATCACCTAATTAGCTCAAAATCATGTAAATCATAATTCCTAATTACCAATTAATAGTCAATCATCATGAAGCAACTCAAGAACAATTTTAGGTCACCAAGGAGTGGCTTAAGCAATTCTAGAATGTAAATTTGATGTCCTATACCATAATTAGGCCTAACTACACTAATTAGCCTAATTAGTTTTACACATACATTAAGGCTATCATTTTAGGTTTCTAAACATCAATTAAGACCAAATGATGAAAGAAATTCAATTATATCAAATATAATTAATTGAAAAAATAAAGAAATAATTTCAACCAAATAAATTAAGAAATTACCTTAATTTCTCTAATTTTGACTTTGGTTGCTTCCAATTGTTCTTCCATCTTCTCTAATTTTGGTGAATTCATCAAACCCTAATTTTGCTCTTTCTCTGTCAAAATAACAAAACCATGGCCAAAATTCCATGCCTTCACCAAAAATTAAATGGCCCAAATTTATGCTTTATATAAGGGGGATACTTTGGTCTTTTTGAAAAATTAAAGGCATGGCTAAAATAATGCCAAAATATGGCATGGTTATTATTTAGCCATGTTAGATATTTCAAGAAAATTCTAATAAATAATTATAATAAATATTTTTAAATTAATTAACTTTTAATTAGATAATTAATTATTTATTGATATATGTCAAAATTCAATTGGATCTAATATGTATCTAATCAAATTATGTATTATATATATACACATTACATATATAAATTTCACGACATGTGTAATGATATGAATACTTAATATTTTTCGTAATTAATTGCTTAGTAATATATGAGTATATTTTATTAGTAAGACTTTCATGGTTCACATATATCCATCACAGAACACATTCTATGTCCATAATTTTCCCACTCACAAGTTATGATGACCACATATGAGAATGTCAAATCTCCATAATGTATAATCTATACATGTTAAAGTCTAGGCATACCGCATAGTCTCTCTATCATAGGCTATCCAAATTGTATCGGAGATATAGATGAGAACGTAAAATCTCCGTAGTGTATAATTAATATATGTGTCGTGGCATATTCATGGTCTCTCAATCAATATTCAGAACTCATTTCTATAATGTACTATGATAAGAGATTTAAAAATCATGAAGTGGATGCTTAAATCCCGCATAAAGGACGAACAAACACTTTTTAGATACATCACAAGATATCATGAGCACCTGTCCACATCCAACAAACATGTGGATGTCTGGTATAGATTGACCGATGACTTGACTATTTTCAAAGTGTGGAGGATCACTCATGGATCTACGTTGTATCTCAAGTCAAAGGATTTGATATGTTACTCGACTAGGGAAGATTCTTTTTGAGGTTGGTGTGTCGTCTATTAGGAATACTTCCGGTGTGTCGTTCAGTGCTAATAAATAAACACCTACATGTCTATACGAGTCTCCTAAGACTCATGTTTATTGGGATAAACCATCAGATCAAATCTTAGTATACCACATGTACTGATCTGAACGGATTTTATTAACTGACCCGTGTCAGCAAATCTAGACCAGAAACTTTATTTGCGAATATACTTAAGTAGTGACACTTCATAATGTCTATTACAAGTCGTATTGTAATTGTGTGACTACTGCATATTCTCGGGTCTTGGTCTAATATATACATAAATAAACTTCAGTCATTTTCGATCTAAACTAAATTAGATCGAATATGTATTTAAAAGACAAGAGATGCTATCATTAAATGGATAATATTATGGAAAAATGACTATTTAATTTCATGAACATATCATAAATACGATATGATTTGGCGCTCAGAGCATTAACCCCAAATAATTTCTCCTATTTCCTCTAGTGTTAATCCATGGTATCGTATACATATCCTTATGTGTATCATATTCTCATGGTCCTCAAAGCTCACCTAGCACTTAAGAGGTAGGCATCAGAGAATAGATCCACTATATTATATTGAGTTTGTTAAACAAACTTAAATGTCTTCCTTGGTAAACATCATTCATACTATGCAGAACCTGAGTTCTACATTGACAGTCCTCAAATGCAACAATAATATCGCGTTTCAACTACTAAGTTGTCCAAGTATTTAAGGATCTAATCCATAATACTCGACAGACAACCGCAAACACAATATTAACAATAAAACTTCTAATCTATAAAGTCACTTAGCAACTTCTTAAGTCAATATTTCATAAGTTACAAATAATTCCACTCGTACAACAGAATCAACCGTGACACTCCCACTACTTATTTTCTAACTCATTATGACATAGACCATCTACCGTCAATATCATATTCAAAATCTGATCTCAATAATCCTAATGATTATATATTATTATCTCTATGAGTTAGAAATTCATTATTAATATCTCAAAGATATTATAAAACATATTTTTAAGATTATCCTATGCTCTATAGCATATCAAAATAGCTCGGAACATTTATGAATAAATTGATATTTATAATCATACATAATATATCATTCATTCTTCCATCATCATAGATGTAGCGAGATGAGTTGACGTAGTCACCCAATACTGTCATTATTATGAGGGTGTACTTACTGTAGGCACTGCATTTTTGCATGTAAGTCCCGATGATGAGCCTCGTATGGAGGCACTACCTTTTTATGTTGTGGAAGTCGCGAGAAATGGACGTTGGAAGGGAAGACTTAAAAATTGACATTTTGTTGGATTTGATTCACTCGTTCAGCTTCGGGTTTGTTCGTTGGATTTTCGTTTCAAAATCATCATTGGCCCAAAACCCTCGCAAGCAACATTTCCTTCGCCCAAACACCAAAGCCCACGCCCAAAGCGCACCAACACCAAAGCCCACGCCCTATTACACACATTTACCCCTCCATCAACTATTCAAACAACCAAATTAACCTTCTACCATGCATACCCCACACATTTGACCTCAAATTTACCTTACCCTCCATTTTCAACAAAGTTTTCCAAGCCATTTAATAGCTCCCATCACCATTTAATTAAGCCAACCCTACACAATTTAAGCTCCAACCCCACGCCCATTTAGGAACACATGCCTCACATTCCATTTTCAACACATCATCCACCAATTTCAACAAAGCAAGCCACCCCAATTAATACCCCTCATTAATGGTAGCCTACCTAATTAATGCACATTTTTTTGCCTATATAAACCACCCTTAGCTCCCTTGAAACTCCTAGCTCATATATAATAGACAGACAACACAAAACACCTATTGAAGACTAGCCATAGCCCATGCCACTACCCTCCATTATGTCTTCCTAGCTCACGCCAATACAGCACCTTTGAAGCAGCCTTTGTCACGCCAAACACCCATCACAGAACAACCACTGATCACGCATATTCCCTCCTCACTACAGCCCTCTCTCACGCCAATTCAGCCCCCATACAGCAGCCCTCAAACAAGTCCAACTAGCCCCCTCATTGCAAGCCTCTGATTCTTGCCTGAAGACCTCAAACCAACCCCTGAAATTGACGCCAAAAGTCCCCTGGATCAGCCACTGATTCTCACGCCATTAGCCCTCCATTTCCCTCTGAAACTGACGCCACTACATCCCCCAAATAGCCCCTAATATTACCAAAAATAAAGCCCTCATACAGCCTCCAATATCACCGAAAAAAGCCCCCAAAATAACCCCCAAAGCCCTTCAAACTGCAACCCTTCACTCCCATTTGTCCCACATTGATTAGGAAACAAGCTCTACTTTAAAAAACACCCATTCACACACAAAACCAAACCATAAACCCTTAACCCTTTTGTCCCACATCGCTAAAGAAACCACACTCCTTGTCACGGCAAATTGCTTCACAAACAACACAACACCACACGTTGTTGCCTCCCTTCGTCACGCAAACCAACCTCCTCCAACACGCACATAAAGCCCTCACAATTCAGCCTCTTCCCACGCAAATAAATCCCTGAAAATGTCCAGCCAAATTACCGTGAAAACAACCCTTTAATCCCCCGAAAATCTTCCTCTAAACTACATTTACAATACCGAAAATCTGCACCAAAAATTGACCCTGAAATACCACAAAAAATTTCCAAGAAACTGCCCAAAACCTGCGAACTGCACTTGCAAAATCTGCCTAAATACCGCGAAACAGCAAGCCTAATACTGCAACCAGAAACACCACAAAACGGAGTGAAAACAATGACCCGAACAGCGAAGGAAAATGCCAAACGAGTGAACTAGAGGAGTTGCAGAGCATCAACCCTTCCGATTGCCGTGTAACGCGCTTTCGAGAGACGACAAAAGAGGTTAGACCTGAGGGCACCCATTTTACTTATTATCCTTTATTTTTAGTTACTTCTTTACTTTATTTCACATGAATATTGTGAATTAGTGTATGATGTGATTCCGGGTGAATGGAATATATGTTCCCTTTTGTGGTATATCAGATGGAAACCTGGACATAAATTCTGTAGCCGAATCCGAATGGACGGTATTATGGTTTGCACTCGGGATACAATGCCCCGTACCACTTGAGAGATTCACATATTTCATTTCATCCAAACTTGTTTTCAAGAATGATTAGGCCATTAGAAGGTTATTTTATTTTTTAATATGATTTAGTTTTAGTACGTTATTTCTTTATGCCTGATTTAGTCATCTACCTTTCGCAATAGGAATTTAATCATGTTTAGATCGTTATTTGTTCAACATGTTTATTGTGTGACATTGTGTGTTTGTCGTTATGATAACTAGCTTTTAAAGTATGCAAACTTAGATTTAAGCCGTATACGAATTTATGTGTAGATTATTTTGCAAATGTATGTTGAGTAGACTTGGTTAAAATTGCACAAATCCATTTATTATAATTGACGTAAGTAAGGGACCATTCCGAACCCAACGGTTTGAGGTCTTCCCTTGCGAGGGGTGAGTGCGGCCTTAAATCATTTTCCCGGTTCACACCGGGTGGCGACTCAATTATTCTCTGGCTTAGTCCCATGCGGGCTACTCCATACTCCCAACTAGGCCGCGAGCCTAGAACAACGTCGTCAATTTCCGTGTTCTACACTTACGAAGTTCATTAGCGCTTATTGACAAGTATACACCTGGAACACTTCTTAATCCAATATCGTCATTATTGTGAGGATAAGAAATGGTTCAGGACCAAACTTATGAGTCACATGGATGTGAATGACCTTTGAGGTCTACGTAATGAGTTTATGAAGGCCAAAACCGTCATTATTGTCAGGCTGGAGTAAATGTCAAGGGATCCTCTTCCCGTAATGAAATTTGATCTCTAAATTTATATTTTCTGTTAAGGGAGATTATGGAATTACATAAAGTAGTGGAATGACACAAATAGATTTAAAATCCATAATCATATTAGTGTTTTTATATTGAAATGAAAATATTATATCGGTGTTTAATTGTTGTCTTGTTGAAGGCTGCTGTAAACCCATTAGTATGACTTTTGGATTTCAATAAACTGAAAAAAGCCTCTAACTACTTAGAGTAGGAGATGAACAATCGCCATATCTTAGAGTCAGAACGATTAAGTTATGCGAAGCTCAATCCAATGTCTGTCAAAATTATTCATGATTTGCTTAGTTAATATATGGATGTACTAAATGCTTGGAGCATTATGAAAACACTCAATGTGTTGTTTGAAGCAAATCAAGGAATTGAGATATATCATAGGTCTAAGAAATTATTCCGTGCTACACTCAAGGATGAAAATGGTTAGCATTCATATTTTGAACATGATTGACTATATCCGATATTTTGAACGAAATGACATTATGATAGATGAATGACTAGGCCGAAATTTGATTATGTCTTATTTACCCGGTACATATGCTGGCTTTCTGATGCATTTGATGCAAGCCACATATAAAGAGCTTCATAACATGTTGCTCATGGTCAAATATGATTTGAAGAAAGAGAATCGTGTTTTGTACCTCCATAGTGGAGCAAGCTTGATAAGCGGTAAATATATCAGTATTTACCGCCCTTTTGACTTTATATATTGTATAGTTTCTTGAGTTTTGGAAATATTTTGATGTTTTTTGTGCATTTTGTAGATACATAAGGTTTCAGGGACTACTGGAATCAAACAGGGCCAAAACAGCGAAAAAACTGAGTAAAAGGGAAAAATTATCATCTTAGCGTCGCGACGCGCACAACTTATGCATCGCGACCGTTAACGTGAGCCAGAAATGTGTCAACATCAGAGAAACTTGCAATAATATGCACTTGCTAATATGCGTCTGCCATATGTCAATATCACATGAATCTCACTAAAATACGGAAGATATAAGTCATCATCACATGCTGCAGACAATACACGTCATTGCTGACATCAGAGTCACGACGTGCACAAGTTCACACGTCACGCCACTGAGCAAATAATTGAACTGCCGATGGAAAATGCGTACACGTGACAACATTTCATGAAGCCACGGATAGGTGGCACAAATCAAGGGCGCGTTGCGACGCGAGGGACCAGGATTTGCCTATAAATTGAGGCTGAAATTAGAATTCCAATTCATATATTTTTTTGGGGATTTCCTTAAGAATACTAAGAAGATTGTATCTTGTTAGTTTATTTACAGCTTTTTGTATTTAATTTTTATTTTGCAATAGTTCTTTCTTTATTTTACTTTTCAGTCGTTATTTTACTTTCCAGTATGAGGAGGTAACTCCCATCTGCTAAGGTGAAGGGTAAAGCTTTTATTACTAATATTTAGATTAATCTCCCTTAATATATAAATATAAACTATTTTTAAAACTGGACTTGATGGGATACCGCCTTGGGTCGGTTGGATTTAATTAAATTGATTTTAATTTGACTAAATTGGATACCGCCTTTATGGTCGGTTGGAATCCTCATAAATCTGAGTTAATCAGGATACCGCCTATATGGTCGGTTGAGAATGTCATGCAAAGTTTATATATTTATAATAAGAGAGATATTAAAATAAAAGTAAAAAAAGTGGATCTTTAACCCTCAATATTTTCTTTATTGCTTTATTTACCTTTTTAATTTCCACGCTTTAATTTATATCATTTACTTTATTTAAGCTTTTATTAGTACTATATATGTGTTGTAACTAAATACCATATCTGGGGTTGTGATGAATTCCAATCACCAGTTTATAAATGGTCTTTTATGTTTTGGGTAATATAAAGGTTTATTTATTTAGCCTTAGTCTTAATGCTTCTTGATAACTGGCCATTAATAAGATGATTGGTTAAACTTAAAATGAACTTGGAAAAGGGATTTTAGGTTTCAGCCTTAGACTCAATAGCTCACGATCTCACTTAAAGATAGATACCCTTAATAGATTCCTTACAGATAAGAATATACCTGTCGGGTGGGGGTAGCCATAATTGGAACTTAATCTTAATGAATTCAGATAACTTGGTTAACATAGAAATATGATTAATGGGTTACGATGGGTATTCATCTGACAATCGGAATAGGCTTTTGCATAAATTTATGTCTAGGTTAATAAACCAATATATTGCACAAACATGAGATAATCACTTTATCTTTAAATGTTGATGTTCAATCAAGTCCACAAGATCATAAACATGCATAAAAAACGAGTTGAATACACAAAGGAGTAAGGCGGAATTCATACTCACATTGATGGGTTTTGATGAAATGAAGAACACAAGCCTTCAAGCTTCTCAAACTCGCGGTAATGGAGCTCCTTGTGCTGCTGGACTGCTCGGTTTTGGGGCTGTCTTCCTCTCCAAGATTCGGCCATGCATGGACTCCATTGAAGCTCCAAGCTTCAAGCTTTTCCATGCTCACAAATTCGTTTCCCTATCACCATAATACAACCCATGTGTGTGCTAGCACTACTCTCCTTCATTTGCTTCTCAAAATTTCGGTGAAACCAGAAAAATTTGTGAAGAAATCGGCTTTGAAACCGTGAAGAGAGAAGAGAAAAGAGAGGGAGAGGAAGAGATGCGTTTTGGCTCCAAAGCAAAAACGTGTACTGTACATTGTTAGAGAGAGAGAAGAAATGCTTTTGTATATATCATTTTATTAATATTTACCAAGTAAATAAAATAAGACATATACTCAACTTTAATTCAAAAGTCAAAAAGGCAAGGAATAAAATAATGTTATATTCCATCTCAAGCCTTTTAAAAGCTTTCAATCATTGCACATC
Source organism: Zanthoxylum bungeanum (assembly GCA_019454045.1). Taxonomy (NCBI): domain Eukaryota; kingdom Viridiplantae; phylum Streptophyta; class Magnoliopsida; order Sapindales; family Rutaceae; genus Zanthoxylum; species Zanthoxylum bungeanum. The sequence goes on from SKCR01010054.1 coordinate 35,130, forward strand.
ACTATTCACATCACATCTCTTCACTTTATTAAAGTGACAACATGTCATGTCACATCACTCAAAGTGACAAGTGATTTGACAATTGATGCGACTAGTGATTTGACGCTTGATGTGACTTGCGTGCCGTACTCGAATTCGAAATGCGAATGCGCTCGCAATCACTCTCGGGCTCGGGTTCGCTAATTCCAAATTAACGAATTTTCCGTCGCGTCGTAATTAAATGATTACGCCTAGCGAAATCACTATTCACGTCGCTAACGAATTAATTCTAAATTAATTCGTTCGCCCGAATTAAAATCTAATTTTAATTCCGCGTCGAAATCCAATTTCTAATAATATATCGAATATATTATTTTATCGATTAATTCCAAATTAATCGTTCTCTCTCTTTAATTAATATTTTATCCCAGATAAAATATCTCCGTAATTAATCCCAGATTAATTTCTCTCTCTAGAAATTAATCTTCTCTCTCTACTAATTAATCCCAGATTAATTATAGTGCGAGTTATACATCATCGGTGAATCTTCAGGAAGCGACCCATGAGATCTCCGGATATGTTGGCAGTAAATACGGTTGTCGGACTATCCGAACACGTAAGTACCTCGTACTACGTTTATACCGATTTACAAGACAAGTTGGCTTCTAGCAAAGCGCCATGCCTACCCAATTCTCCAGAAATATTCTTACAGGAATATATAGATCTGTATCAAGCGTAGTATACCGTAGTATTGTGTATATCGGCCCAGTATCGGATAGTCACGTGCTAGGGCTGGGGCTGGATAAGTGTCTGCCCCATCCGAAACACATGTCGGATGTCTGGTAACTAGTCTCTATAATCGGATATACATGACCTTGTCATAATATCCCGATGGCCGGCCAGCACTTAAGAGCACTAATACCGTATCCTGCGTGACATCATCTCCACTATGACTGGAGTGATACTTCCGTCTTGACATCACACCCAATACTCTACGATTCTCAATATACTCAGCTTCGGCGTACACAGAACCGGTTAGAGTCCTAGACGACCTCAACTAAAGTATATTGATTGTCGTAAACATTAGCGGTGCAAGTCTCAGGTTAAGACCAAATACATCTACCCTGATTTCGGATTCCCATAGACACATAGTCATAATACCAATGGGATTCCGAGGGGTCTATCCAGAGCGAAGCTGTTTCCCGTACCATCGGTGAAACACGACCTCCTATCGCACTTGCATAAGTATCCAATACTTATATATATGAGAACTATGCCGTTGTGCCCTCACAACGCGCACAAGTGCAATACTAGCCTATTCCGCATTATCGATGTCCTGTCTTGATAATACTACGACTAGGGATATTTAATGATTAAACCTTCGGGGACTGATACTGTCTCATATCATTCTCAGTCCAGGAACTAATCATAGGGACCTCTCTTCATTTATATATCTATAGTGATCTAATCACAAATGATGAGAGTGCAATTTCCTTGTCACATAGTTAATTTGCTACAACAACACAATGATCTGTGCAAATAGTGACGCAATGGGTCATTTTGTCCAACAATCTCCCACTTGGCACATAGCCAGTCACTCAAGTGTCCTACACCCGAACTATGTACGGTTGGCTCAAACTGCTGAGAAAAGCTTTTGTCAGCGGATTTGCATGATTATCATCTTGATGCGATTTATTCGATCATCACATCGCCACGATGTATGATCCGAATGAATCAGATGAATATCTAAGTATGTATCTGGATCGTTGATGAGACCATTAATTCTTTAGCCTGTGCTGACGCCTAGCTCAGCTGCTAACAGAACTATATCTAATCTAATTAGATTTGTATCGACCCAAATGACTTCTATTGCTGCTTCAGTTGCAGCAACAACCCGCATTTGTTGCTTATTCGGTAACAGTATCTTGCTTGGAAGATTTCCAGCTCACTTTACTGTTATTCAAACTATATAGCACCGTTTACGACTTTTAATCGTCTTTATCGGTTATAGGAAACTTGCTACAGTGACCTCAGTCACTTCAAGTTCTCCTTCTCCATAGACTAAGACAGCATCCTTAGTTCTCTAAGATACTAACGGATGTTCTTAACATCAATCCAGTGACTATCACTCGGACTGGCCTGTTTGTGAATCCATATGCTCAAAGCGTATGATACACCAAGTCTCGTACATTTTTCAATGTACGGTTTCTAGGAGAGTATTGCGAAAGCCAAGCTTTCGACGATATTTATTTTATGGGAATATCATTTCCAAGAAATGACGTATTATCATTATTTTATAGGACAACCACTATCAGTGCGCTCCCACTAACCTCCTTATATACACAAGAAATATTTTCGTTTTGAATTAAATCATACACCATTATGATTATATCAAAACGATAATTTTAAGAACCAAATGCTTGTTATAATCCAATCATGGATCAAATAACTTGCATTATCCAAATGGATTTACCGTGGCAACAGGTAAAAGGTTGAATCGTAATCAACACAATGTTGATAACGATACCTTTCCGTTAAAAGCCTAGCTTTATACGCTGGTATGTTGCCATCCATGTATGTCTTCCTAGAAGACTTTTAAGTACCATTAGGCACAATGCCTTGTGGTACATCAACTAGTATCCAAACTGGTTTATATACATGGAATCCATTTCGGATTATACGGCACTTTGCCATAATTAGGGAGTTGATATCTTATATCACTTCCTCATGCGTAGTCAGTTGGTATTCCTCAATAAGATTCACATCTTTATGAGGTTAGATCAGAAACCCATACCCCAGGTTGTTTTCTGACTCTGTCCGACCTACGCGGTTCTTGTGTATTCGAAGATTAATGGTAATAGTCTCATCTTGGATGAACTATTCATGTTCCATTAAGATTCAGTGCCTTGAACAGTATTACTCCGATTTCCATCGAGTTATACTATCCTCCCACTTACCACTGCATATCGGTATTCCTTTCAGGAAAACCGTATGGTGAGTAACAATCTAATTGTTCTCTTGTGAGGTGTATAAGTACAATACTTATGGTATCCCTAGGATAACCTACATTTGGCACTTATCCTATTTGGGTTTTAGTTTGGTATCATCCAAACATATGCCTAGCATACCCAAATTATCAAGAATGAGAAACCCAGTTTCTATCCCGTTCATATCTAATATGATATCTGTCAAACAGATTATTATGGAACCTTATTCAAAATAAGTTCTTGCACTGTTTAAAGCTTATCCGTTAAAGGAAATGGTAGCTCAGAGCGACTCGTGATTAACCTTATCATGTCTAACAAAATTCGGTTAATCCGTTCGGACACCCATCAAACTGACGTATTCCAGGAGGAGTCCTAATTTGAAAGAATACTATACTCTTTCATATATACAAGAAACTTATTGCTTAAGTATTTTCCATTACAGTCTTACCATGACGGTTTAATACTTTAGCCGATCTATTTGTCTATTTCGTGTCGAAACTCTAAAAGTTTCCGATTTGTGTTTCAAAAGAAACACATAACCATACGCGATGCCACATCCGTACAGGTCACGAAATATTCATATCCATATCTAGCCTAGCTAGACATGGGCCCATTTGCTTCACTATGAAGTATGGCTAACAGATCGGTGGCATTTACACTTTTACCAAGTAAATAGTGTTTTAGGCACTTTGCCCAAATAGACTAGATTCGTAGACTTTATTTGAATGGAATCAAATCAGTCCTGGTATCCGCTCTTCAAAAGTGCGGATATACGATTCTTGTTTATCAGTGTCCCTGACAACTATGCCACAATTAAGTTTCTCAACTGATCAAATCAATTTGAGCTATTTATTTGTCATGTTATATAATTGAGATATTCTTATATTCAAAATATAAATTCTGTTATTCACATCTAATGTGTTTATCTCATATCATCTTTATATATAAAAAACACTTTAGTGTTCTAGAATATAAAGGTACACCCGCAACGGGTTATACGCGATATCGAGATAATGTTTCTAGTCAAACTAGCTACATTATAACAGTTTCTAAATTTAAGTACTAACCCTAAGGTAGTTCCTAAATTCAGATATCTACGGTTAAAACAGCGACTTTCGTCCCGTTTTCAATTCGCAGATAAATCTCAATTGAAGTCAGTATCCTGTTCAAAACAGATTCTGAACATCAATATATATATTTTATGTACCACACTAAGTATCTAAAATCCAATTTTAATACTTGCTGTGAACATAATTATGACAAACATAATGGTTTAAGCACTTAAGTTATCATTACATGATCTTCCAAAGATTATGCTCTACTATTTGCTTAACTCCAGGCTTAGGCATAATACGTTATTTTATCAAATAAAATAAGTTATTATTTTTCCAGGACCATCCTGAAATTTATTCCCAATTTGAAAAATAAAATCGTTTAAATACATTTTCACCCAGGATTATGTCTTAAACACTAATCTTTCATTTTTATATCTTGATTCTAATAGTCCAACTATTTAATCAACGATTAATGGTACTATTTATTATAATGATTATAATAGTCCAACTATATAATCAAATATAATCCAAATTAATTAACCTCAATTACATTGATTAATATAATCCAATTATAAAATCAACTGTAAACTGAAATTAATTAATTCAAATATATTGATTAATATAATCCAATTATATATAATCAAATATAATACAGTCCAACTATTTATTAAAACAACAATTTAAATATTAGTCCAACTAACATTTAATCTAATGACAAAATAATTTAAATGAGCGCGTATGGCGAATAATTGAACGAATATTGCAAATTCAATTCTTGCCTCCCACTATTTTTCGTCGAGCCTCTAACCCTCTGTCGAGTACTCGGGAAACCGTGTTTCCTAGTGGGCTAGGATCCCGTTAAATATCACACAATCTTGACTTTGGCCAACAAATTGTATGATAATTAACTAGGTAGATCTCGAAGATCAATTGGATCTCATCCAACTCCTAGATCCAGTAGGTGGACATCCAAGTCCTAAACATATATCATATATATGCCTATATATCCAATATATACCCTAACCTATTTCCTCTGAATCAACTAGGCCTTGGCTTTGGCACAACAAACCTAGTGATCCCAGTCAAGCGCGGACCCATTGACATGGAAGCTTCGTAATCAATGTCAATGGACAAGAAGTGGTCTTGACTTTGGCCAACAAACCACAACTTGGACACGACACCGATATGGAACAAATCTTCGTGATTCAAACACATCTTCGACGGATAAGGGCTTGACTTTGGCCAACAACCCATGCCAATCTAGGATCTTGAGCAAGAATCACTCAATGGAAGGAAAAGTCGCATGATATTTGATGAGGGCTTTTCGTGTGTAAATTGGTAACCAATTTAATTATCTTTGTTAAGGTCTCATCATCATACACCCTTAAACATGCATTCTAAACACATAATAAAGCGCATATGTAAAATAATAATGATATGCGGATGGATATTTTACACATTGATCCTAGATCAAATCTCTCACTCTCTCTCTCCCGCTAGCACTAATATTTCTTCTACCCGTTACACTACACTTCTAAAGAAACCTCATTTACATTGAGGGGAATAGGTGAGAAAAGAATACAAAGAATAAGAGATAAGGCTGGACTCGCAGGTCCAATTAATAAATCAAATTTATTACAACAATTTCTAAAATTGCCCCACCCAACTAATATCCATCCGATATACATTATTCAAACATCACAACCATGTATTCATATAAGCATGTTATCAATCAATCAAATTAATTAATCTTGATAATTAGTGATCATCCAATGTTCAAACAAAGATTTGATTTTGTTCGAGTCAAACTCGTATTGCGAACACGTACTCAAAGTACGATTTCTCAAATAAAATTAAATTACATGATTAAATCCATTTAATACGTATTTAATTCTAATTCATTATTTAATTCCAAATTAAATATTACACTTTATAAAATAAACCTTTACGACTTAAATTCCAAATTTAATCGTTACGGGTCTCCAAGCCCGATTAATATCCAATATTAATTTAATTAAAGTCCAATGGGCTTTTAATTAATTTCTCGAGGCGTGGACTTTTGGTCAACTCGGGTCAAACCCGCAACCAAAGTCCAATCCGGGAGTTACCCCATAAGCCCATAAATTAATTTAGGCCCATTAGGCCCAATTAAACGTTAAAGGTTTATTAGTCGCATTTGGGCCTTTTGGAAGCGGTTTTGGGCCTAATTGGATCCAACCAATTTTGGCCTAAACCAACTTTGTACAACAAAGTCCAATAAACCCAATAACAACTATAAAAGCCCAAATCCAATTTTAAGGTCCATTTTAATTAAATTATAAAATCCAATTTTACAATTCAATTAAACAAAGTGCATTATATGATTAATCAACTAAATCAACATTTCCAAAACACCATATTAGTCTAATTAATCATACTCAATACATTATTATATGTCCAACACATAAATTGAAAATCAAACCCATTACATGCTTTTAATGTCTCGGCCAAAGAGGGAAATTATGCCCAAATCAAATTCAATCCAATTGAACCCAATCAAACATAAATTCAACATCCCTAAATGATTTCTAAGTCATCCAATGAACAAAAAAATCAAAAATCCAAGACAATAGGGCACTTGCCAAATTCGGCCATCACAAACAAATTGGGGAAAAATTGTTCCAAACATTTTTCATCAAATTGATCTAATCAATCAACAATTAAACAACATTCAAGCATTCTAAATCATCCAATTTCATTAAACATGCTCAAAATCAAGTTTACCCAAATTTGTCATGCCCAAAATTTGGGGAAAAATGGATCCAACCAAATTTCATGAAATTGATTATGCACAACATCAATTCAACCTCATACAAGCATACTATACTAAACAATTTAATCAATTGATGCTTAAAATGAGTTTACCCAAATTAAAGTTTTGGCCAACATTTAGCAAATTGGGGAAAATCAATCCAATTAATTTTTTATCAAATTGATTACATATAACTCTAATTCAATCATATACAAGCATTCTTAAACAAACAATTTGTCAAAATCATGCTTAAATCAAAAAGCCCCAAATTTGCTCAAGAACCCTAAATCGTTTTTATGCAACCAATAGCTCAAGATACCATTGTTGATGTTCAATCAAGTCCACAAGATCATAAACATGCATAAAAAACGAGTTGAATACACAAAGGAGTAAGGCGGAATTCATACTCACATTGATGGGTTTTGATGAAATGAAGAACACAAGCCTTCAAGCTTCTCAAACTCGCGGTAATGGAGCTACTTGTGCTGCTGGACTACTCGGTTTTGGGGCTGTCTTCCTCTCCAAGATTCGGCCATGCATGGACTCCATTGAAGCTCCAAGCTTCAAGCTTTTCCATGCTCACAAATTCGTTTCCCTATCACCATAATACAACCCATGTGTGTGCTAGCACTACTCTCCTTCATTTGCTTCTCAAAATTTCGGTGAAACCAGAAAAATTTGTGAAGAAATCGGCTTTGAAACCGTGAAGAGAGAAGAGAAAAGAGAGGGAGAGGAAGAGATGCGTTTTGGCTCCAAAGAAAAAACGTGTACTGTACATGTTAGAGAGAGAGAAGAAATGCTTTTGTATATATCATTTTATTAATATTTACCAAGTAAATAAAATAAGACATATACTCAACTTTAATTCAAAAGTCAAAAAAGGCAAGGAATAAAATAATGTTATATTCCATCTCAAGCCTTTTAAAAGCTTTCAATCATTGCACATCACTATTCACATCACATCTCTTCACTTTATTAAAGTGACAACATGTCATGTCACATCACTCAAGTGACAAGTGATTTGACAATTGATGCGACTAGTGATTTGACGCTTGATGTGACTTGCGTGCCGCACTCGAATTCGAAATGCGAATGCGCTCGCAATCACTCTCGGGCTCGGGTTCGCTAATTCCAAATTAACGAATTTTCCGTCGCGTCGTAATTAAATGATTACGCCTAGCGAAATCACTATTCACGTCGCTAACGAATTAATTCTAAATTAATTCGTTCGCCCGAATTAAAATCTAATTTTAATTCCGCGTCGAAATCCAATTTCTAATAATATATCGAATATATTATTTTATCGATTAATTCCAAATTAATCGTTCTCTCTCTTTAATTAATATTTTATCCCAGATAAAATATCTCCGTAATTAATCCCAGATTAATTTTCTCTCTCTAGAAATTAATCTTCTCTCTCTACTAATTAATCCCAGATTAATTATAGTGCGAGTTATACATCATCGGTGAATCTTCAGGAAGCGACCCATGAGATCTCCGGATATGTTGGCAGTAAATACGGTTGTCGGACTATCCGAACACGTAAGTACCTCGTACTACGTTTATACCGATTTACAAGACAAGGTTGGCTTCTAGCAAAGCGCCATGCCTACCCAATTCTCCAGAAATATTCTTACAGGAATATATAGATCTGTATCAAGCGTAGTATACCGTAGTATTGTGTATATCGGCCCAGTATCGGATAGTCACGTGCTAGGGCTGGGGCTGGATAAGTGTCTGCCCCGTCCGAAACACATGTCGGATGTCTGGTAACTAGTCTCTATAATCGGATATACATGACCTTGTCATAATATCCCGATGGCCGGCCAGCACTTAAGAGCACTAATACCGTATCCTGCGTGACATCATCTCCACTATGACTGGAGTGATACTTCCGTCTTGACATCACACCCAATACTCTACGATTCTCAATATACTCAGCTTCGGCGTACACAGAACCGGTTAGAGTCCTAGACGACCTCAACTAAAGTATATTGATTGTCGTAAGCATTAGCGGTGCAAGTCTCAGGTTAAGACCAAATACATCTACCCTGATTTCGGATTCCCATAGACACATAGTCATAATACCAATGGGATTCCGAGGGGTCTATCCAGAGCGAAGCTGTTTCCCGTACCATCGGTGAAACACGACCTCCTATCGTACTTGCATAAGTATCCAATACTTATATATATGAGAACTATGCCGTTGTGCCCTCACAACGCGCACAAGTGCAATACTAGCCTATTCCGCATTATCGATGTCCTGTCTCGATAATACTACGACTAGGGATATTTAATGATTAAACCTTCGGGGACTGATACTGTCTCATATCATTCTCAGTCCAGGAACTAATCATAGGGACCTCTCTTCATTTATATATCTATAGTGATCTAATCACAAATGATGAGAGTGCAATTTCCTTGTCACATAGTTAATTTGCTACAACAACACAATGATCTGTGCAAATAGTGACGCTATGGGTCATTTTGTCCAACATTAAAGATATTGGAAAGATTCACAACCATAGATAGTTTCTTAATATTGAATTATCCTTTATTTACTTTCGTATTATTTTATTTACTTATTTTCAGACAAAAATCACCATCCAATCAACAATCAATCTATTAGATACTCATAAATATTTAATGTCATAAATTAATAACTAAGGTATTAAGTCATCGTGGGATCAATATATTTTATACTACTTGAGCGATACGTGCGCTTGCGTTACGTGAGTGATTTCACCGATCAAGTTTTTGGAGCTGTTGCCGGGGACTTATTTATCTTTCACTATTAATTTTGGGGTTAGATACTTTTACTTGTGTCTACTTTATTTTTATTTATTATTTTTGTTTTCTTGTGTTTCAGGTTCTCAAACACTATATGAGATGAACTAGAAGCTTTGAAATCCGACCGCTTGACCCAGAAATTGAAAGAACCATCAGACAGTTGAGAAGTTAATAAACGCTGATCAACATGGAATCTGAACCTTTGGAAGTTGCACCACCAATTCCTATTCGAGATAGAACTATTCAGGTGGTTGACGAATTCAATTAATTTATTGTACTTCCTCCCTTACCAGAAAATGCGTGTGACATCGAAATATGCATTCAGATGATACAACTGTCAGTTCAATTTGAGGGGAATGCAACTGAAGATCCAAATACCCACATCAGTAAATTCCTGGAAGTTTGCGATACATTCAATTACAACCGAGTGCAGAAGAAGCAATGAGACAGCGTGTGTTCCCATATTCCTTGAAAGACAGTGCTAATGCTTGGCTACATTCACTACCAATAGGTTCCATCAAAACTTGGAACAGTCTAACCACCAAAATCCTTGCAAAATATTTTCCCCCAGCCAGAACTGTAAAGCTGAGGAATTACATCACATTCTTTGTACAACATGACTCAGAATCCCTCTGCGAAGCTTGGGAAAGGTACAAGGAATTGCTCTAGAAATGTCCTCATAATGAGATTGCAAAATGACTACAAGTCCAAACCTTCTATAATGGACTTTCTAGACTGATTAGAACCACAATAGATGCTGCTGCCGGAGGAACTTTAATGGCAAAAGGAGAAGATCAGGCCTGAGACATAATTAAAGAAATGGCCAATAACAATTTTTTGTGGCCAACAGAAGGGAGCATGATTCAACGAATAGCGAGAATTTACGAAGTCAGAGCCAACACAGTAATGAATGCTAAGCTGGATCAGATATGCAAATTCATGGAAACTCTTAGTTTGCAGGGTAATACTGGATCCACAAATTCACCATATGGAGGAGCACTATAGGAAAAATCTTACAACCAACAGGATGAGACGGTGAATTATGTCACCAATTTCAACAGACATAGGAACAATCCATATTCCAACACCTACAACCCATGGTGGAGGAATCATCCCAATTTCACATGGAACAACAATTCAAGTCAAAGGAACAATCTATCTCCAGGATTCCAACAGAAAAACAAAGGCCATGAGCATGAAAATGAATCAGGAATAACAGAAGTGTTGGCTTACTTGAAAAAGCTAGAAGCAAAATACGACTCTCAAGCAGTACTAACTCAAAGTCGTTCAGCTTCTATTAAAGCACTGGAGAATCAAATGGGACAACTGGCCAATGCTCAGAGTTACATACCGCAAAGAACCCTTCCTAGCAACAGAGAACCAAATCCAAGGAACATGGGAATGATCAAGGTCATGCAATCACTTTGAAAAGCGGTACTGAGATCAACAAAAATGTTGGAGTCAATGCAACGATTGAGGAAATTCCAAAAGAAAACACTAAAGCAGATCAACAGATAGAGGAAAAAGAGGCAAAAGAAAATGATCAAGAAATATTCACTCCACATCCACCTTTTCCACAGCGTCTCTAGAAAAACAAACTAGACAAGCAGTTTGCTCGATTCCTGGAGATCTTCAAAACTTTACATATCAACATTCCATTTGCAGAAGCGTTGGAATAAATGCGTGGCTTTGTCAAATCATGAAAAATATTTTGTCACGAAAATGAAGATTGAGAGATAACGAGACAATAACATTGACAGAAGAATGCAACACTATTATTCAGAGGAAGCTCTCCCCAAAGTTGAAAGATCCTGGTAGTTTCACCATCCCTTGCACCATAGGAGAACATAACTTTGGTAAGGCTTTGTGTGATTTAGGTGCTAGTGTTAACTTAATGCTTTTTTTCTATTTACAGTAAACTGTAAATTGGAGAAGCAATGCCCACCTTAATCTCTCTACAACTTTCTGATAGAACACTCACATTTTCGAGAGGTGTAGTTGAAGATGTGCTGGTCAAAGTTGATAAATTCATTTTCCCAGCAGATTTCATTATCCTTGACATGGAGGAAGATAAAGAAGTACACATCATTATCAGGAGAACATTATTTGCTACAGGTCGAACCATTATTGATGTTCAAAAAGAAGAACTAACAATGAGGGTATATGACCAAGAAGTGACATTCAATGCTTTCAAAGCCATGGAATTCCCAAATGAGGAAAAGAAGGAGGATTGTTTCAGACTTGATGTGATAAATAACACCATCTAGAGCTCTGATGCAATGCAAAGTTCCACTGATAAACTTAAAGCATGTCATCTGCCTGTGGAGGTTGAAGATAAAGCGTACTGCGCACTAAAAAAGTTAAATCTTGAACTACAAGAAACTGAAGAGAAACGGAAACGGTTCCACCAATTCAACGAATTGAAGAAATTTCACATACAACATTTTGAGAATGCCAAATTGTAAAAAGAAAAGGCGAAAAAGAGACACGATGAGAAATTAGTGCGCATACAACTGGAACCGGGGCAGCGTGTATTGTTCAACAAATCAATGTTGAAACTCTTCCCTGGGAAGCTAAAATCAAGGTGGTCAGGTCCATTCTTAATCACCCAAGTTTTACCAGATAGAACTGTTGAGTTACATGATCTCAACTCCCATAAAACCTTCAAGTTAAAAGCAAGCGTGTCAAGCACTACTGGGGAGAATTATTGGAGAGACAATAAGAAAATGTCACACTTTCAAATACAGCCTGACATTTGGGTAGTCATGTTTAGCTGACAACGTTAAACTTAGCGCTAGTAGGGAGGCAACCCATGCATTTTGTGTATATATTAAGATTTGGTGAGTTTTATTTTTGTGTGTTTAATTTTTATAGGTAAAGTCACATTTCAGGATAGAAGACGTTCTCATAAATCTTCACAAGAAATTTCCTTCTCTCCCTCAAAACTCTTTGATGAAAGTCTACAAAGCTCTCATGGAACGAATAAGACTTCTGATGATCAAAGGTATTCCTACTGACATTCGTTGGATTATTGAAGCACGAGTTCGATTGGCAGGTGAGTCCTCTGACTCTTTTATGTCATATCTGATTGGTTTAGGAAAAAACAACTATATAAAGAAAATAAGAGCTAAAAGAATGAGTGTTTGCTATAAATTGTTGGACAGTTATGACCCATAGCGTCACTATTTGTACAGATCATTGTGTTTTTGTACAAATTAACTATGTGACAATGGAAATTGCTCTCTTATCATTTGTGATTAGATCACCAAGATGTATAAATGATAGGAGGTCCTTATGATTAGTTCTTGGATTGAGATGATATGAGACAGTATCAATCCATGAAGGTTTAATCATTAAATATCCCTAGTCAGAGTATTATCGAGATTGGATATCGATAATGCGGAAAAGACTAGTTGTACACTTGTGCGCGTTGTGAGGGCATAACAACATAGTTCTCATATATTTGGGTATAAGATACTCATGCAAGTGTAGTAGGAGGTTGTGTTTTACCGACGCTACGGAAAACAGCTTCGCTCTAGATAGACCCCTCGGAATTCCATTGGTAGTATTACTATGTGTCTATGGAAATCCGAATCAAGGTTGGTGTATTTGGTCTTAACATGAGACTTGCACCGCTAATACTTGCGACAATCAATATACTTTGGTTTTGGTCGTCCAGAGCTTTAACAGGTTCTGTTTATGCCTCTTCTGGGGATATTGAGAATCGTAGTGTATTAGGTGTGATGTCGAGATGGAAGTATCACTCTAGTAATAGTGGAGATGATGATCACATAGGATACGAAACTCGTTCTCTTATATGTTGCAACTATCGGGATATTATGACTAGGTCATGTTTATTCGATTATATAGACTAGTTACCAGAGATCCGATATGTGCTTCGTACGGGGCAGACACATTTCCAGCCCCAAGCCTTGCACGTGACATCTGATACTGGATCTAGATACGTAATACTACGTATACTACGCCTAATATAAATCACATATTCCTGTAAGGATAATTCTGGAGAATTGGGTAGGCATGGCGCTTTGCTAGAAGCCAACCTTGTCTTGTAAATCGGTACAAACGTAGTACTAGGTACTTACGTGTTCGGATAGTCTGACGACCAGATTTACTACCAAGATATCCGGTGATCTCATGTGTCGCTTCCCGAAGATTCACCGATGACGTATGACTCGCACTTTATTAATCTGAGATTAATTAGATGAGAGAGATAAAATTAATCTGGGATTAATTGCAGAGATATTTAATCTGGGATAAAATATTATTAAAGAGAGAAAACAATTAATTTGGAATTAATCGATAAATAATATATTCGATATATTATACGAAATTGGATTTCGACGCGAAATTAAAATTAGATTTTAATTCGGGCAAACGAGTTAATTTAGAATTAATTCGTTAGCGATGTGAATAGTAATTTTGCTAGGCATAATTATTTAATTACTACGCAATGGAAAATTCGTTAATTTGGAATTAGCGAACCCGAGCCTGGAAGTGTTTGCGAGCGCACTCGCATTTCGAATTCAAGTGCGGCCTGTAAGTCACATCAAGCGTCAAATCACTAGTCAATCGATTGATGTGATGTCTAGTCACTTTGAGTGACATGATAATGTGGGACAGTTAGGACCCATAGCGTCACTGTTTGTAAAAGACATTGTGTTTTTGTACAAAATTAACTATGTAGTAATGAAATTGCCTTTCACCATTTTGAGGCCTAATTTATCAACTCGGTTCGAGAATGGACCACTTCTCATCAACTCAATTCAAAGCAACAGGCAAGTCAAGTGGCTGCTGGTGAGCCAGGTAAGTAATAATGCATTGCATAAACTTTGATAGGATTGTCATTGTCACACACTGCACAAGTCACATCAAAGTGGGGGCGACTGTAGGCATTACATTTTTGCATATAAGTCCTGATGATGAGTCTCGTATGGAGACGCTATCTCTTTAATTATGGAAACCGCGGGAAATGGACGTGGGAAGGGAAAAGTCAAGAATTGACATTTTGTTGGATTTAATTCGCTAGATTAGCTTCGGGTTTGCTTGTTGGACCTCCATTTTAAAACAGATCCTTAGCCCAAACCCCCGTAAAGACACACGCCATGCCCACACATACACCAAACCAAACACCCAAGCCCACCAAATGGACCAAGCCCACACGCCCAAATCACCCTAAGCCACACGCCCATAGCCACCCTAAATAACAAAAATCACATTTAACACATGCATAAATAAAGCCAAATCCCCTTCCTAAATTAAAGAAATCCCATGGATCCCTTGCCTAATTAAACCAAATCATATCCCTAACTAAAAAAAAATAAATCAAATTCAATCAAATCACTCCCCTAATTAAAAGATTTTCCTTATCACATACTAATTTAAAAGATATTCCCTTTAATGGACAAATCCTTCTCATTCTCAAACAAAGAAAGCCCCCACCCCTTTGCCTATAAAAATACCCCTTCACCATACATCTAATCCCTAGCTCAGACTCACAAAGAATTAACAAAAAATACCAACCCTTAAGCTCACTCTCTCTCACGGCCAAAAATAAAAATAAAACAAATAAACCCTCACCTAACGCACAACCCTCACATCTGCGCACCTTCTACCCACAAACACCCAGTCCTTTCACGCATAGCCAACTCACAGCCTGCTATAAACCCTTCACTCAATTAGCCTTTATAGCCCTCAACACGTAACCTTCCCCACTACTTCACGCCTAGCCACATGTCCCCACAACTTCACACCATAAGCCATTCACATAGCAGCCCCTCCACTCACGCTAAGACACCTTCAATTCAGCCCTCCACTCACGTATAAGAACCATCCACAAATCAATAAAAACTTACGTACATACTCACTGCCTATTTTCGTAGCACTTAACTGACACAAAGAACCCTTGCCCCTCCGTATCCTCAGCGATCAACAACCGCTGACGAGCACACAAGCAACAACCCTGACCGACCAACAGACTGCTCATTCACTGAACAAAAACCATAAGACATACCCCTTCACTGCACGCATAATATCGCACATTCTTCCCCCGCAAACTGCCAAACTGCACACATAAAATCACCACTGTCTAGGCCCCAAACTGTCGCAGATTCAACCCTTGAAAATGCCCACAAACTAGTCCAAATAACCCGAAAAGTAGTCCCTAAATTACCTTAAAACATTGACTAGAAAATACAACAAAAAAATCAATGAAATGGAGTGAAAACAGCAGCCCAGACAGCGAAACAACGAGAAAAACATTGGATTAGTGAACCAGAAAAGTTGCAGAGCATTCTTCATTCTGACCACCATGTAACGCGCTTTCGAGAGACGATAAAAACAGTTAGACCTGAGGGCACCTCTTTTATTTATTTTCATTCATCTTTTAATCATTTATTAAATTCCCTTTGCATGAGAGTCGTTAATTGATGTGTGTTGTGGCTGTTGGGTGAATGGATACGTGTTCTTTCTTGTGGTATATCTGATGGAAACCCGGACGTAAATTCCGTAGCCGAATCTGAATGGACGGTATTGCGGTTTACACTCGGGATACAATGCCACATACCGATTGAGAGATACACATATTTCATTCATCCAACTTTTGTATTTGAGCATGATTTTGTCGTTAATACGTTATTTATCTTAAACATTATTTAGTCGATAATATTTTCTTTCTTTATTCATGATTAGGTTGTTTTATGTCATATTAGCGATTTAATTTGTATTTATGCTTAGATTCTTGTTTATTTTCCACATTAGATAATTGAGCATGCTTGTGTGGTTATTGTATGTTATTGCGTGTTTGCCGTTATGACAACTTACTTTAAAGCATGCGAACTTAGATATAGGTTTCATTATTATTCTTATGCATGAGAACTTAGACGTAGGCTATCTTTGAATACATGTTGAGTAGATTCGGTTAGTTTATTGCACAAATATCTTTACAAGTGACATAAGTAAGGGGCTATTCTGAACCTAATAGTTTGAGGTCTTCCCTTGCGAGGGGTGAGTGCGACCTTAAATCACATTTTCCCGGTTCACTCCGGGTGGCAACTCCATGTTATTTCTCCAGTTTAGTTCCTCCGCGTGCTACTCCGTACTCCCAACTAGGTCGCGAGCCTAGAACAACGTCGTCAATTTCTGTGTCCTACAATAAGCTCAAAGGAGACAACTACAATGACTAGTTTAGAAACATTAAAATTATCTTACGACAATAAAAGATTTTATATGTTCTTGAAAGACGATTTCCCTCTAAACCCACAGAAGATGCTGACCAAGATACATTTGATGCTTGGAAGAAACACGTCGATGATGATGAGCAAGCAGTTTGTATAATGCTTGGCTCTATGTCGGACGAACTTTAGAAAGTTAACAAAGATATGGATGTTCAAACCATCATCTTTCACTTGAAGGAGTTGTATGCAACTTCCGTTCATACCGTGAGATTCCAAGTGTCATGTGCCTTATTCCAAACAATGTATAATGAAGGATCTGTTAGTGGACATATGTTTAAGATGATTAGCCACATTGAAAAATTGGCCAACCTCAGGTTCATCATGGATCATGATATAGGTCACGATCAAATCTTTCAATCCTTACTAAAACAATTCTCTAACTTTATTATGAAGTTTCATTTATCTGATAAAGAAGCTACTTTAGCAGAATTGCACAATCTGATAAAGCAAGCAGAGAATGATTTGAAATCGAAGCTTAAAACCTCCGTCATGCTTCCGGGTACAGACCTGAAGCCACGAGGCCCAAAGAAAAATAAGGGCAAGGCCAAGGCTCTAGATCACCTAAAGCCTAATGGTAATGTGGAGAATAAAAAAATAAAGGGGAAATGTTTCTTTTGTTGAAAGAACGGTCATTGGAAGAAAGACTGCAGATCCTTGAAAGCCAAGGAAGTTAAGGAAGCCCAAGAGGCCAAGAAGCCCAATGCTTCAGGTATGTTGTATATGATTGAACTATATTCTCAAAACTCTGAACCATCTACTTTGGTGCTTGACACCGGTTGTGGGACTCACTTGTGTAACAATGTGCAGGGCCTGAGAAATAGTAGGAGACTCTGTCATGGGGAGGTTGACTTTCGCATGGGTAATTGAGCAAAGCTGGCTGCATTGTGCGTGGGGACTTATTCATTAGTTTTACCGAATGGTTTAGTTTTAGACCTAGAAGATTGTGTTTATGTACCTTCTCTAGTAAAGAACATAATTTCAATTTATTCTTTATATAATAAAGGCTTTTCATGCCTAATAAGTTGTGATGAATGTTCTATTTATTTCAATGAAATAAAATATGTAGATGGGATTTTGAATAATGGTATCTGTATCTTACAAACTAACAAAGAATGTTCAAACTCTAATATATACAACGTTAACTCGAATAATCTCAATGAATCACTCCTATGGCACAATCGCTTAGGTCATTTCAATGAAACAAGATTAACTAGCTACATAAGGATGTGTATTTCAAACCCTCCAAATATAAACCTTATGAAACTTGTGAGTCTTGTTTACTTGGTAAAATGACCAAATTACCCTTCAAAGGTAAATAACAACATGCAGCGAAGACATTAGAACTCATACACTCTGATGTATGCGGACCAATGTCAGTCACCGCTAGAGGTGGATTCTCCTATTTCATTACCTTTATCGATGATCATTCACGATATGGGTATGTGTACCTTATGTAGTACAAATCTGAAGCCTTTGAGAAATTCAAAGACTTCAAGGCTGAAGTAGAAAACCAGCTTAATAAAAGTATTAAGTCATTAAGGTCTGACCGAGGTGGTGAATACTTAAGCAACGAATTTCAAGATTACTTGAGGGAAAATGGCATTTTTTTCCCAGTGGACTCCTCCGGGAACTCCACAACATAATGGGGACTCCGAAAGGAGAAATTGGACATTATTAGAAATGGTCTGATCAATTATGCCAGACACGGATCTACCTTTTTCATTTTGGGGTCTTGCTTTAGAAACTGCAACACTACTACTAAACCAAGTTCATTCCAAGACTATTAGTCAAACACCATATGAGTTATGGTCTGGGAAATGTCCTAGTCTTAGTTATCTAAGAGTTTGGGTATATGATGCATATTTCAAGCTCACTCAAACTAAAAAATTGGATGATAGGGCAGTTAAATGTAAGTTTGTAGGATATGCCTTGAACTCAAGAGCATAAGTATTCTACGTCCCAAATGAACAAAGACTATTTGTATAATGAAATGCTAAATTTCTAGAGAATGAATTCCTTCTCAAGAAATATAGTGGGAGTAGAATTGACCTCGATGAGGTACGAGAAGAACAAACTAACATAGAACTAAACCTCAAGCCCCTCAAAAGGGCAGCGACGGAACAACCACAAGGTTATGAACTCAGAAGGTCTGGTAGGGAAAGACTTGAGCCTGAAAGATATGGTTTCCATTGTGATGAGGAACATGATCAGGCCATTGATAATTACGATCCCACCAGTTATGATGAAGTAATACGTGACATTGATTCAGTCAAGTGACTCGAGGCCATGAAATCTTAAATAGACTTTATGTATCATAATCAAGTCTGAGACTTGGTTGATAAGCCTGAAGGGACAAAACCCATAAGCTACAAGTGGATTTACAAGTGTAAAACTGATGCAGAAGGAAACATCCAAACCTATAAGGCTAGGTTGGTGGCAAAAAGGTTATAGACAAATCCAAGGAATTGACTATGACAAAACCTTCTCGCCTATGCAATGATAAAGTCCATTTGAATTTGATTGGCACTAGCTGCACAGTTTGATTATGAGATTTGGTAGATGGATGTCAAAACCGCTCCTTAATGGCAACCTCGTAGACGAAGTTTATATGACACAACCTAAGGGGTTTGCATCTAATGATGATCATAATAAAGTATGCAAGCTTAAACAATCCATTTATGGACACAAGCAAGCCTCCAGAAGTTGGAATATACAATTTTATGAGACAATCAAAGAATTTGACTTCATCAAAAATGTAGACGAGCCTTATGTTTACAGGAAAAATAGTAGGAGTGCTGTTGTATTTCTTGTATTATGTCGATGACATATTAATCATCGGGAATGATATTCCCATGATGCAAGCCACCAAACAATGGTTATCTCAGAATTTCTCCATGAAAGATTTGGGAGAAGCAGCCTACATCCTCGGCATTAAAATCTATAGTAATAGATCTAAAAGGTTGTTAGGACTTTCTCAATCTACGTACATAGATAAAGTTTTGAAAAGATTCAAAATGGAAGATTCCAAAAGAGGTAATTTACCTATTTTTAATGGAATCAAATTATGTAAGGAGCAATGTCCACATACTCTTTCAGATAGAGAGCGTATGAGTAGGATCTCTTATGCTTTAGCAATAGGATCGATCATGTACGCCATGCTATGTACAATACCTGATGTCTCTTATGCTCTTAGGATAACGAGCAGGTATTAGACAAATCCTGATGAGCAACACTGGGCAGCTGTCAAAACAATCCTCAAGTATCTGAGAAGAACTAAGGATGTGTTTTTGACATACGGAGATTGTTCTGAGATGAAAGTCATTGGTTACTGTGATGCGAGCTTTCGGACCGATAGGGATGACAGCAGATCACAAATAGGATATATTTTTACTTTGAATGGCTGTGTTGTTAGTTGGAAAAGATTAAAGCAGTTAACTACAGCGGACTCCATCACTGAAGCCGAGTATATTGCACATCTGAGGCTGTTAAAGAAGCAGTCTGGATAAAGAAGTTCATCACGGAGCTGGAGTGCTCCCGTGATAAAGAATGGCGTCACGATATACTGTGACAACACGGGCGCCATTGCTCAATCAAATGAACCAAGGTCCCACCAGAAATCCAAGCATGTACTCAGGCGATTTCATCTCATCAGGGAGATTGTTGAGAGAAAAGAAGTTATTATAGAGAAAATACCCACATAAGATAATCTTGCAGATTCTCTGACTAAAGGGCTGACTCAACAAAAACATGATAGAAACACCCGAGAGTATGGTGTCCAGATTCATACTAGTTGGCTGTAGTGCAAGTGGGAGATTGTTAGGGATATGCCCTATACCAAACTTGTGGATGGGCTATATGTACATGTATTTGTAATATTTTCATTAATTAATAAATGGCAATATTTATTATACGTGTCTTACATAACTTATATGAATCATCAACAATGTAATAAAGCCCTTGGAGTAATTAGACGATGGATTCCACGCCTTATGAGAATCATTACTCTTAAATGTTCCTAGTCATAGTTTTCTGAATAATCTGGGCGTTCACAAAGCGGAGAGACTAGCATGATGATATGATCGGCCCTTAAGTGGTGTAGTCGATCTCATAGGCTACTAGCGAAGATCCGTCCGCTTGGTGTGTCACATGGATGCATGAGTTGCTCGTGTCCATCGAACTGACCATCGAAAGTTTTCATATGAAGTGTTTATCACATGTGTTTGTGAGAACTTTCATGTATCGATTATATTACTAGTCCTCAGACTTGAGGTCTTTACAATATTATATGTGGATCAAATAACTTTGACATTCTCCTTCCCCGGTTCAAAAGATCCGGTCATAAGGGTATGATTGGGTCATTTATTGAAAAACATGAAGTTTGTAAAGATAAAACAGAGAATCGCCACTCTCTTGGATAATATTTTCTAATTAGAGTAGTATTTTAGTTCGCGGGTTGATATGTGTGATCAATGCTTGAGACTGTGGCCATAGTGGAAGAATCATGTGAGATTCTTGGGTTAGCACGATTCATGACACGATCAACATCATACCTTTGACCATATGGGTAGACACTTTCCGTACCCTAGGTCAATAGGTGGGGTTACAGTGAGGCGAGGGACCGTATCATATGTAAATTGCATAAAGATTGGGTATATATATCTTTCCTTCTCATTTGGGGGCATTGGCAGGTTGCTAGATGTCAACCATGGTCATTGAAATTGAATGACCATTTGATCGGAGGATAATTTATGTTCGATTAAATTATCACGATTCATTTCATGTCCAACTTGAGGGGAACCCAAAAGATCACACACAACAAAGTCGAAATCAATGGTTAATAGTGCACAGTACAAATATAACATCATATATGATTGCTGTAGGAATTGTTCATAAATGGTTCAATATGTTTAATTATTGAACAGATCATTTATGAGGTTCCATAGTGGCTTTGGGATTGGTGAATGACGATGAGGGCACTTTGGGAATTGGAAAAATAAAATAACTATTCAAATGAATAGTAAAAAAAATTTTGTTATTTGTTTTGAATTCCAATTCGCCCCAAACTCTTATTAGGATTTATAATCTCATTAAACCACTAAATTAAGATCCAATGGCTAAGATTAAATTAGCTTTTATCCCACATCAGATTCTTAATTAATTTTGTTGTCTTTGAAGCACTATATAAACCCAAAGAATTCTTCAAAAAATTTTACACCACAACCTTTCATATATTGGGTTTAAATAAGTGAGCAACTCTAAAGTTTAAGAGTAAGCCACTGATTTTGAGGATCCTTAAGTCTAATTGACTAGTGGAACCTCGAGTTAAAAGTTTTGAGGTATTTGCCTAGGCTAGAACCAACGGCAAAATACCCGTGCACTCAAGGCGTAGTCTTGCCGTTGAGTTTTGGCTTTGGCGTGTGCATCTTTGGAGGCCACACACTTGGGTGGCTCTTTGGAACGTGGAAGACCTTGCTGAGTTTGAGAAAAGCTTGTAGATTGGAAGGAGGACTTGAGGAGTCTTCGGTTCAAGTAAGTCTTTTTTTCTTATTTTAATTAGAGTTCTTATGATAGTTAGCATGTTTAGGTTTATGTTCGTTGCATGTTTTATGAGTTTTATGCTTAGAATATATAGTAACATACCTAGTCTTGTAGAATAATCAAAACAAATGGGTATTGGGCAAATGGAAAATGGCATAATAAATTTTTTTTTAATTATGCTGCGCACTAGCGGCCGTTTTCCAACAAGCCCATGCCTAAAGAATTAATTAAAAGGCCATTGAACTTTAATTAAATAGGCATTGGATGCTAATTGGGCCTTTGCGACCCATTTAGATTGGATTTCGAATCCAATTCTAAAAGGCACTATTAAAAGTGTAATTATTTAATTTGGAATTAAATATTAGTTAATATTGAATACAATTTAAATTATATTTAAAATTGTAGTTCGATATAATTCAAGAATACGTACTTTGAGTATTTATTGTTAAACAAGTTGGACTCGCGCAAATCAAATCGTTGTATGAACATTGGATGGTCAATAATTCAAAGATTAATTAATTGGATTAGATTGATTGAACAACATGCTTTGTGTGAATACTTGGATGTATTTGTAAGAATAATGTATATCAGATGGATATTAGATGGGTGGGGGCAATTTTAGAAATTGTTATGTAATTGGGTAGCGTTCGTAAAAGCGTTATGTAAATGAGGTTTCTTTAAGTGTTATGTAATTGGGTAGAAGAATGTAAAGTGCTAGCAGGAGAGAGGGAATAAATAGTGGTTTGTTCTAAGAACAAGTTGTTTTATATATCCATCCACATATCATTATTAATTTATCGCGCCTTATTATGCTTTTAGAATGCATGTTTAAGGGTGTATGATGAGACCTAATCAAAGATAATAAATTGGTTGCCAATTTACGCGAAAAATCCTCACTTTAATATTAAGCGTTTTCCTTCCATTTAGTGGTTCTCTCTCAAGATCCAAGATTGGCATTGGTTTGTTGGCCAAAGTCAAGATCATTGTCCATCACAGATGTGTTTGAACCATAAAATCTTTGTTTCATATCGCATGTCTTGGGCAGTTGTGATTTGTTGGCCAAAGTCAAAGTCACTTATGTACATCGACATGGATTACAAAGCTTTCCCACTGTCAATGGGTCGCGCTTAACTAGAATCATTAAGCTTGTTGAGCCAAAGCCAAGCCTTAGTTGATTTAGAGGAAAATGTTAGGAAATATATATTGTATATATATTTTGGACTTGGAGGTCCACCTACCGAATCTAGGAATGGGATGGGATCCAATTGATCTTAGAGATCTACCTAGTTAAGTTTCATGCAGTTTGTTGGCCAAAGTCAAGGTTCTGTGTTATTTAACGGGATCCTAGCCCACTAGGAAACTAGGTTTCTTGAGTACTCCATAGAGGGTTAGAGGCTCGTCGAAAAATAGTGGGAGGCAGTATTAAATTTGCAATTTCGTTTAATACTTGCTAAACACACTCTTTTATTTTATTTATCGGTGTAATAAATATATTTATTGGACTAATATTGAATATTTCTTTCTTTGAACAATTAGACTGTACAACATACTACTACACTTGTAGTTGGTTATATAGTTGGACTATAGCAACCATTGCATTTTGAGTGTACCCAAAATCATTGATTGGATAGTTAGACTTTTGCAATCGATTTTGCTGGAAAGATTAGCGTTAGGGACATCGTCATGGGCAATAATGTCTTTAACAGCTCAAATTTTCTAGATTGGGAGATGAACTTCAGGATTGTCCTGAGAGCCGAGAAGTTACTATATATCATAAAGAAACCTCTCGGGCCTGAGTCTATAGTTGAGCAAATAGTAGAGTATGACCTTTGGAAGACTCATTGTGATGATAACTTTAGTGCTCAATCCGTCATGCTTGTCGCAAAGACTCTTCAATTTCGTCGGCAGAACAAAGGATTGGATCCTTATTGTGGGACATAGAAACTGGGCGACCCATATTGTTTCGGGCTCGCGACCCGGTTAGGAGTACGGAGTAGCCAGTGGGGGACTAAACCAAAGAGTAATGGAGTTCGCCACCCGGTGTGAACCGGGACAAGATTTAAGGCCGCACTCACCCCTCGCAAGGGAAGACCTCAAACAGTTGGGTTCGGAATGTCCCTTACTTATGCCACTTGTAATGAAATGATTTGTGCAATAATTTTACCAAGCCTAATCAACATTGTTTTCCATGGATAATTTACTCCTAAGTTCGCATGCATCAGTACAAAGCTCATATTTAAGTTTGCATGTAACACATTTTCATATTTGCATACAACCTATTTGCATATAATCTATGTCCAAATTTGCATACATAAAGATAAATACGGCTAGCATACAATGTCATAAGCACTTTACATTCGATCATAGGCATGCCAGTAGATAATAATTGTACAATCACGCATGAAAGCAAATTGGAATAACGGCGAGCATATAACTTCATGAACACGTTGAATGTGTGAATGCAGGAGCATAAGTAGATAACTACCGTGAAAACATGCATCATGGAAACGAACATGTGATCTTGTGAACACAATAAATGACTAACTGCGAGAACATGAATAATTAAAAAGGTAAATGACAAAATTAGTAACCACGCATGAGATGTGATGGAAGAAGGCCTGTTTATCGTGGGCATTCATGCGGCGTTCATAGCCGCGTTCGAACGGTAAACAGAAGGTTCACATTTGAGTAGCGTTCGTAAAAGCGTTCGAACAAATTGAGACAGAAAACATGCGTTCATGCGGCGTTCTGAAACGCGTTCGAACAGGGTTACAACAGTGACCTCCAAAATGCAGTAAACAACATGACACATACGTGAACGGATGAATAGATAACACCTAATAAGTGATACAGGCTAAAAGGCACGGCAAAATATCGTGGGAAAGGATTTTAACCCCTCGACATAGGGGACCTTTAATCCAACTTACTAAGCCCATGTGCTAATAACATAATGCGTATAAAAAAAATATATATAAAGACAACGATATCGGACTTTATATACCCGATTGAACACATCTTACATTCAACTGAATATACGTCATCCGGCGTGACAAAGCATCGTGGTAAAGGATTTTAACCCCTCGAAACGGAAGACCTTTAATCCAACTTACTAAGCCCATGCGCTAATATCATAATGCATTAAAAAAATAAAGACAACAATATCGGACTTCGTATACCCGATTGAACACATCTTACATTCAACCAAATATACATCATCTGGTGCGGCAAAGCATCATGGTAAAGGATTTTAAACCCTCGAAATAAAGGACCTTTAATCCAACTTACTAAGCCTATATGCTTTAGAATGCAATACATGCATAAATAGAACAATGATATGCATAAAGTCAATGACATAACAAAAAGCGCGGAAAAACATCATGGTAAAGTAGCCTTCAGGCATTTTCCCTCGAATAGAGGACCTTTAATCCACCATAGTTAGCCCATGCATGTTACATCACAATGCATAGAAAGTAAAGACAATTATATAGGACTTCCTATGCTCGGTTGAACATATGTCACATCGAACCAAACATACATTGTCCTGCGCGGTAAAGTATTAACGTAAAGGTAGCCTTTTGGCCTTTTCTTCCCTCAAAAGGAAAACCTTTAGACCAATATACTAAGTCCATGCGCATCACATCATCAACACACAAACAAACAACATACTTAAAGTAAAATGGTGAAATATAAGATGCAGATAATATACAATCAAGATAAAATAAAGAGAGATATATGATGTATGCTCAAGTGGTACGTGGAGTTGTATCCCAAGTACAGACCACACTACCGTCCATTCGGATTCGGCTACAGAATTTACGTCTGGGTTTCCATCCTATATGCCTCAAGAGCCGACACATTTTCCCTTTCATTCAAAGGCCTCAGTAACCACAAATGACTCTCATGCGAATAAAATAATTAAAAGACGAATGACAATAAATAGGAAAATTTCCCCCAGGTCTAACCTCTTAAATCACCTCTCGGATGTATGGTACATGATCGTTGGAATGGTTGATGCTCCGCAGCTCCTCCGGTTCACTGGTTCACATCTTTCCTCGCTGTTTTCAATACTCGAGCTGCTATTTTCACTCTGTTTTGCTACTGTTTTGGCTGAATCTACTAATCACTATTCTGCGATTTTAGACTACTGTTTTGGGGTTGTTTTGTGCGGTAATAGGGCTGCTGTTTTGTGCAGTTTTAAGGATGAAAACTGGACTGTTTGCAAAGGGTATTTGCGGCAGTTAAGGGGCTATGTTGTGCATGTATATGCGGCAGTGGATGGGCTGTTCTGGATTTATTTTGGTCACGGCATTAGGGCTTCTTTGGTTTGTGATTTTCGGTTATTAAGAGTGAGGGAGAATGTGAGAATTCTTTATTGCTTATGGCTTTTATTATGCGTGAATGCTAGGAGTTTTTTTGTTTGAATGAGCTAGGAGGTTTTTTGTGTGAATGAGCTAGGAGGTGTGAAGGGTTGGGTTTGGGTTTCTTTTATAGACAAAGATTGATTGGGGACAAGATTTGGTTTAATTATGAAGTTAATATATTTAATTTGTTTTGTTTAGGCATGAAATTTGTTTGATTGATTTTAATTTTGTATATGATTTTAGATTTTATTTAATTCCCCATGTGTTAAATATGCATTTATTTAATTTGGATGTTTTTTATGGGCTTTGGTGGGCTAATTGGGCTTGGGTGTGAGGCTAGGAGCAAAACCAGAAATACCGACACCGTTCGAACGTCGATTCAAATGCTACACGAACGCCCGTAATCTGCTTGAGATTCGAACGTGGGCACGAACGCAGCACGAATGAAAATAGTGAACTTGTGAAATGAATCTGATGACATACTTATTCTGAATTTCCCATTCCGACGTACGTTTCCCGCGACTTCCGTGACATAAAAGGTAGTGCCTCTAAATGAGACTCACCATAGGGACTTATATTCACCCCCACTTTGATGGGACTTGTTCAATGTGTAACAGTGACAATCCTATCAAAGTTATGCAATGTATTTTTACTTACCTGGCTCGCCAGCTACCACTTTACTTGCCATGTGTTGAGTTGAGTTGATTTGGTGGTGAGGTGTTGCGACCCCTGTTTCATTCACGAACCGTGCTCCATTTTTGGAGCGCCATTTTCGGCATCTATTGTGTGCGTGTTCCATTTTGGAGTGCCATTTTCGGCATCTGTGTGTGTGCTCCACTTTGGAGAACCATTTTCGGCATCTTTTGTGTGTGTTCCATTTTGGAGTGCCATTTTCGGCATCTGTTGTGTGTGCTCAATTTTGGAGCGCCATTTTCGGTGTGTGTGCTCCATTTGGAGCGCCATTTTCGACATCTGTTGTCTGTGCTCTAATTTGGAGCACCATTTTCGGCATCTGTTGCTTGATGAGAGGTGGCTCATTTTTTGAATCGTTTCTTGATGAGATGGTATTTACTGCTATAATCCTGCGAACAAAATAAAAATTGTATGTATGTGATATGTACGCATGTATGCATGGATGCATGATGCTGATGAGGGCCTCGCCCCCAAACCGATACCGATATGGGCCTCAACCTAAACTGACACTGATATGGGCCTCGCCCTCCAAACTGATACTGCTATGGGCCTCGACCTTCGAGAATCATCCCCAACTGATACTGATGTGGGCATCGGTCCTGTGACTCATCCCCAGATTGATACTGATATGGGCCTCGACCCTCAAACAGATATTGATATGGGCCTCGCCCCCAGACTGATACTGATGTGGGCTTAGCCCCCAGAATGATACCGATATGGGGCTCGCCCCAAACTAATACTGATATGGGCCTCGCCTCAAACAGATAGTGATATGGGCCTTGCCCCAAACTGATACTGATATGGGCCTCACCCCAAACTAATACTGATATGGGCCTCGCCGCCAGACTGATACTGATATGGGCCTCGCCCCCAGACTGATACTGATATGGGCCTCTCCCCTAGACTGATATTGATATGAGACTCGCCCCCATAATGATACTGATATGGGCCTCGCCCCACACTGATACTGATATGGGCCTCGCCACACACTGATACTGATATGGGCCTCGCCCTAAACTGATACTGATATGGGCCTCGCCTCCAGACTGATACTGATATGGGCCTCGCCCCAAACTGATACTGATATAGCCCTCGTCCCCAGACTGATACTGATATAGGCCTCGCCCCCAGACTTATTCTGATATCGGTCTCGCCCCGAGACTGATACTGATATGGGCCTCACCCCAAAATGATATTGAAATGGGCCTCGCCCCAAACTGATATTGATATGGGCCTCACCCCCAGACTGATTCTAATATGGGCCTCAACCCTGGGACTCGTCCCAAAACCGCTGATGTCAT
Organism: Zanthoxylum bungeanum; assembly: GCA_019454045.1. Taxonomy (NCBI): domain Eukaryota; kingdom Viridiplantae; phylum Streptophyta; class Magnoliopsida; order Sapindales; family Rutaceae; genus Zanthoxylum; species Zanthoxylum bungeanum. The sequence goes on from SKCR01010054.1 coordinate 63,878, forward strand.
ATTGATGCTTCTGATTGGCTTTCATTTCATGTTTTCTCTCTTTCTTCTTCAAAACCTGTGAACACAAAACAAACACAAAACACAAAAAGGAATGCAAAATATGTAACGTGTATGCATGCATTCGTGAATGAGTTTCCCATCTCGTTGGGTTAGGTCTTCTCCCAATTCAATTGATGACCATTTTTCTATTCCTTAGGGAAAGTACTGTTATCAATCTACCCACATTGATCGGCTTGGTGAACTCATTTCCTTCCAAGTATGACAGTCTCACTGCCCAATTTCCCAATTTCATAATGGATATCCTGTCTTTTCTGCTTGCTTCTTTCGAGGACTCCCTGTGTTCTAAACATCGCTGGTATCATAGTATCAGGGTTGAATGCTTTTGTCAAACATACTCATGTTGCAGGTTGAAGGAAGAGACTCAGGCAAGTAAACGAAATAAACGTCTTTATTATTATTAAGAACAGGTTCAAACAAGTAGATAAAATCAATGTCTTCATTAAAATGTAGAATTGCGGTCAAATAAGCTAGGAAGAACAGTCTCATCATCCACAACATTGCATTCTTCCTCGGCCTATGCTTCTTCACCGTTGTCATCCCCTATCCTGATGAAAGAAGCTGGGTGGTTGAGAGCTTGGAGGATGAAGCTTTCGGGTAGGCCAGAGTTGATCATATAGGTGGGTGGTGGAACGAAGTGGTAATTTGGTAGGGGGTTCTGATGTATGTTGGATTGTTCTTTCTCAGGATCAGGTATTTTATAGGTATCAATGAGGTTTAGGATTTTATGCCTAAGGCAGGTACAATTGTAAGTTTCGTGGCGTCTCCTCTGATGGAAATGACAATACAGGCTTAGGTCAAGGTTGGGTGGTATAGGATCTGGAAGTGGTTTAGGCTCTAAGGGTTTTAAGAGTCCTTGTCCCTTCAACTTTTCAAATACCTTCGACAAAGGTCTACCGAGGTTGGAGAATTGTCTATTTCTGATGGCATCGACTTCGGCAGCAGCGGGCTTTGTCTCAGAATGCCCCCAATAGTCCTCATATTCTGGCCATAGAACTTTCTGTTCTCAGCTTCTTCTTCTTCTATATCCATGACAGTTTCCCTCAACTGTCAAAAATCTGCAATCATGGAGGTCATTATCCTCAACTTGCCATAAATGGAGGGCTTGGTGCCCTTGATGATCATTTTGATTTGGTCCTTCTCTGAGGGCCAAGTCTGCATCTTCAGAAGGTGGCTTCTCCAGTGGTCTACATACTCCTTGAAGCTTTCTTCCGGCTTCTGCTTAGTGTTCTCTAAATCACGGAGTGACAAATCAATCTCCAAGTCTGTAACATACTGTTTCAGAAATGCATCTGCCAATTCCCTCTAATCTTCCTTAACCTTTCTTTCAAGGCTATGGTACCACACTACGGGTGCCCCCTCAAGTGACATCCCAAACATCTTCTGAACTTGGCGCTGTGCCAGGCCCACTGAACTCATAACTGACACATATTGTCGGAGATGGACCCTCAGGTCCCCATTCCCATTGAACTTGGCCATATCAGGCATTTTGAACTGAGCTGGTAACTGTTCTTCAAAGGTCATCGCCTCATAGTCTAGTAAGTCTTCGTCCTTACCCTTCATCTTACGGGTAACAGACTCTACCTGGTCACGAAGTTTCTGTATCTAAGCCTGAGACCATACTATTCTCTCCGCAGCATATCAGCCATATCATCATCAAAAGCGGGGATGTCATCCCCCAACCTATTCGGAGGCTCTTCACGTCGTACATTCTCAAATTTTCCCCCATCACGGGGCACAACCATATTTTCCATGGCAGTAGTCAAGGCTTGCAACTATTCGGTAATCTTGGCGAAACCATTCTCCAGTTGGTCCTTGTGAGATATCTCATTTTCTGATCCACTCATATTTGCTATCGGCCTTTTAACAAGTCTTCCATTTTCCCTAACCCAACGGGACTCTATGATATCTTTTATAGACATAGAGGGTGTTAACAGGATATATGTATGCATGAGATGAATGAGATGCATGCGATACAAGGAATATATCAACTCAGTAAATTTTTCACACAAATCGGCCCATCAAAATTTTAGAAGCTTTTGGGCTAACTGTCATAGGAGTGAACTCGTCCCAGTTTAAATGGCCCAACAAGTTCACATCTCAAGACAATAAGTCCAACTGTATCCAAATGATAATGCTCCTAAACACAAACATATAATGGCCCATTGGCGTTTTAGAAGCTTTCGGCCCAATCATCATAAGATATGTTCTTGTCCTAGTTTAAATGGCCCAACAAGCCCATACCTCATGACAAAAGGTCCGAATGGATCCAAGCGACCATGTTCCCAAACACAAGCATAAGTAAATAATTTCTACAGAGTGGCCCATCAACATTTAAGAAGCTTTTGGCCTAATTGTCATAGGATACGAACTCGTCCCAGTTTAAATGGCCCAACAAGTTCGCATTTCTGACAAGAAGTCCAACTGCATCCAAATGAGGATGGTCCACAACATAAGAAAATAGTTGCTATCGGCCATACAACTCCAGTCTAAGTATGGGTTTGTGGGAGTGTAGACAAAGACTCTCACTGGTGAAAGATTGCCCACAACTAGGTCTCCCCATTCAAGGGTTTGAGCGACCAAGTGAGTGCACTTTTTTTATACCTTACAGTACATGCTAATGATTAAAGATGTGTGACTGACTGTCAAATGGATTTCCCGTTGTAGATTCCCCAGAGGGAGGGAGAAGCGAACTCTCTTAAAAAGCCAAGCCTCTTAGGCTCTTATCGCTTAGTGACAGGAATAAACAACGAGTCCTCCAAATTAGTCCATCATAATAGGCTACAAGTAAGTGATTATCTAGGTGCCTTCATAGCTTTTCCTTATAGAAAGGTAGTGAATGAAGGAAGACACCAAACCATTACCCAGCCTTAAAAAGTGCCCTTGATTAAACCCATTTTAACACACAGTAGACACGGTTAATTATAACAAAAATCATAATATTACAAGACATTATTTCGGGGCCGATTCTCTATCCCTAGTGGAGTCGCCAGACTGTGGGACACAAAAACTGGGCGACAGATGTTGTTCCGAGCTCGCGGCCCGATTGGGAGTATAGAGTAGCCCGCGGGGGACTAAACTAGAGAATAATGGAGTCGCCATCTGGTGTGAACCGGGACAAAGATTTAAGGCCTCACTCACCCCTCGCAAAGGAAGACCTCAAACTGTTGGGTTCGGAATGGTCCCTTACTTATGCAATTTGAATGAAATGATTTGTGCAATAATTTAACCAAGCCTAAGAAACATTTATTTCCAAGGATAATTTACTCCTAAGTTCGCATGCATTAGTACAAGGCTCATATTTAAGTTTGCATGTAACATATTTTCATATTTGCATACAACCTATTTGCATATAATATTTTTCCAAATTTGCATGCATAAAGATAAATATGGCTAGCATACAATGTCATAAGCATATTACATTCGATCATAGGCTTGCCAGTAGATAATAATTGTACAATCTCGCATGAAAGAAAATTAGAATAACGGCGAACATATAACTTCATTAACATGTTGAATGGGTGAATGCAGGAGCATAAGTAGATAACTAGCGTGTAAACATGCATCATAGAAACAAACATATGATCTTACGAACACAATAAATGACTAACTGCGAGAATATGAACAATCAAAAAGGTAAATGACAAAATGAGTAACCATGCATGAGATGTGATGGAAGAGGGCCTGTTTACCGTGGGCGTTCGTGCTGCGTTCGTAGCCGCGTTTGAATGGTAAACAGAAGGATCGTCTTCGAGTAGCATTCGTAAACGCGTTCGAACGAATTGAGACAGAAAACATTCTTTCGTGCGGCGTTCTAAAATACGTTCGAACGTGGTTACAACAGTGACCTCCAAAATGCAATAAACAACATGACACATACGTGAACGGATGAATAAATAACACCTAATAAGTGATACGGGCTAAAAGGCGCGGCAAAGCATCGTGGTAAAGGACTTTAAACCCTCGACATGGATGACCTTTAATCCAACTTACTAAGCCCTTGCGCTAATAACATAATGCGTATAAAAAAATATAAAGACAATGACATCAGACTTTGTATACCCGATTGAACACATCTTACATTCAACCGAATATACGTCATCCAGTGCGGGAAAGCATCGTGGTAAATGATTTTAACCCTCTCGAAACGGATGACCTTTAATCCAACTTACTAAGCTCATGCTCTAATATCATAATGCATAAAAAAATAAAGACAACAATACCGGACTTCGTATACCCGATTTAACACATCTTACATTCAACCGAATATACATCATCCGTCGTGGTAAAGCATCATGGTAAAGGATTTTAACTCCTCGAAATAGAGGACCTTTAATCCAACTTACTAAGCCCATACGCTTTAGAATGCAATACATGCATAAATAGAACAATGATATGCATAAAGTCAATGACATAACAAAAAGCACGACAAAATATCATGGTAAGGTAGCCATCAGGCATTTTCCCTCGAATAGAGGACCTTCAATCCACCCTAGTTAGCCCATGCTTGTTACACCACAATGCATAGAAAGTGAAGACAACGATATAGGACTTCGTATACTCGGTTGAACATATCTCACATCGAACCAAACATACTTTGTCCGGTGCGGCAAAGTATTGACATAAATGTAGCATTTTTGCCTTTTCTTCCCTCAAATAGAAAACCTTTAAACCAATATACTAAGTCCATGCGCATCACATCATCAACAAACAAATAAACATCATACTAAAAGTAAAATGGTGGAATATAAGATGCGGATAATAAACAATCAAGATAAAATAAAGAGAGATATATGCCGTATGCTCAAGTGGTACGTGCAGTTGTATCCCAAGTACAGACCACACTACCGTCCATTCGGATTCGGCTACGAAATTTACGTCTGGGTTTCCATCTTACATACCATAAGAGCTGACACATTTTCCCTTTCATTCAAAGGCCTCAACATGTAACTTCAAATGACTCTCATGCGAATAAAACAATTAAAAGACGAATGACAATAAATAGGAAAATTTCCCCCAGGTCTAACCTTTTAAATCGCCTCTCGGACGTACGGTACACGATCGTTGGAAGGGTTGATGCTCCGCAGCTCCTCCGGTTCACTGGTTCTCGTCTTTCCTCTATGTTTTCACTGCTCGGGTTGCTATTTTCACTTCATTTTACTGATGTTTTGGCTGTATCTTATGGTCACTATTCTGCGGTTTTAGGCTACTATTTTAGGGTTCTTTTGTACGGTAATAGGGCTGTTGTTTTGTGCGGTTTTAAGGCTGAAAACTGGACTATTTGCCGAGGTTATTTGCGGCAGTTAAAGGGCTGTGTTGTGCAGGTATATACGACTGTGGATGGGCTAATCGGGATGTGTTTTTGGTCATGGTAATAGGGCTTCTTTGGTTTGTGATTTTCGGTTATTGAGAGTGAGGGAGAATGAGAGAATTCTTTATTGCTTATGGCTTTTGTTATGCGTGAATGCTAGGAGTTTTGTTTTTTTTTTGTGAATGAGCTATGAGGTGTGAAGGGTTGGAATTGGGTTTCTTTTATAGAAAAAGGCTAGGGCTTCTCCTTGTTTGAAAAGGAATTAATCAATTAGTGTCTTACAAGGAAAGCAAACGATTGATTGGGGACAAGATTTAGTTTAATTAGGAAGTTAATATATTTAATTTGTTTTGTTTAGGTATGAAATTTGTTTGATTGATTTTAATTTGGTATATAATTTTTAGATTTTATTTAATTCCCCATGTGTTAAATAGGCATTTATTTAATTTTGATGTGTTTTTGGGCTTTGGTGGGCTAATTGGGCTTGGGTGTGAGGCTAGCAGCAAAACCAGAAATACTGACACCGTTCGAGCACTAATTCGAACGCTACATGAATGCCTGCAATCTGCTTGATGTTCGAACATGGTCATGAACACAACACGAACGAAAACAATGAACTTGTGAAATGAATCTGATGACATACTTATTCTGAATTTCCCCTTCCGACGTCCATTTCTCATGACTTCCGTGACATAAAAGGTAGTGCCTCTAATGAGACTCATCATAGGGATTTATATGCAAAAATACAGTGCCTACACTTATAGTATGATGTTGAAATTGAAGGATCTTCACAGATCTAACCTTAGATCCCAGAAGTACAATTTGCAAAAGAAGCTCTTTCACTCACGAATGTCAGAGGGTACATCTCTCGAGCACTATATGTCGCAAATGATTGCTGACATCGAACAGCTATGTTAGTTGGGCATAACATTCGAGGCTGAGACTTCCATAGATTTGATCTTACAGTCTCCACCTGAATGTTGTCGTGGGTTCATCATGAACTATAATATGATGAACCAAGATAAAATACTCTTGAAGAGTTGATGGCGATGCTGAAAGATGCAGAGCCAGAGCTTCTGAAGGGCAAGAAGCGCGAGGCGCACCTTACTTCAACATCCCAGAAGGCCAAGGCTTGGCCCCAGGCTTCTGGGGTGTGAAGAAAAGGAAGAAAAATGGCAAGGCCAAATCATCAAAGTCTTCTGGGAAGACTAAGGACATATCCCATGACGTCTGCATACATTGTTGCAAACGGGGTCTCTGGAAGCGTGACTGCCATGAGTACAAGGCATAGTTGAAGGAAGTGAAGACGAGCAAGGTTCCGGCTTCAGGTATGTTTGTTATAAACATGTCCACTACTGGTATTAAAATTTTGATTTTTGATTCTGGATGTGGTACTCATATATGTACTGATGTGCAGGATCTGCTGATTAGTAGGATACAGGCTTCAAACGAGATAGACCTAGGAGTTAGAAATGGACGAGAGTCGCTATTTTAGCCGTTGGGACCTATGTTTTGTATATACTTTTAGGGCATTGTAGGCATTGCATTTTTGCATGTGAAACCCGATGATGAGTCTCAGTTAGAGGCACTACCTTTTAAGTCGCGGAAGCCACGGGAAAAGGACGTCGGAAGGGATGAGTCATGAATTGACTCATATTCGGATTAAGTTCGTTGGTTTAGCTTCGGGTTACTCGTTGGTTTTTCGTTTTAAAAAATATTCATGGCCCAAAACGCTCACAAATCACCTAACCTCGGCCCAAAATCCCCGCAAGCCCCTTTGCCTTGACCTAAAACCCTCGCAAGCGCACACACCTAGCCCACACAAACTAAACCCACCAACCAAAGGCCCACACGCCCACAACAAGGCCCACACGCCCATTCACCCTAATACACACCCAAGTTAAATCAAATATTAAGTTAAATATTAATTAGTTAATGTAATTAAATAAAATAATAATTAAATCATTTACTAAATTAAATAAAACATAAAATAAAATCATGCCTAATTTAAACAAATCAAATATGTTATATATCTAAATTAAAAAGATGATATACCTAATTAAAATCAATCATAACAAATTAAATATATTGACTTCCTAATCTAAACCAAATTTGTCCCCCCTCAATCTTTGACTTTCCTTGCTCAACACAAAATCAAATCCCTTCCTTGTGAGACAAGGTGAATCCCTAGCCGTTGTCTATATAAACCACACTTTTCCAAGGCATCCCCCTCTCCTAGTTCACGCCCATCACAAGAAATAAAGAAGCAAAGAATATCCAACCCCCTCTCCAAGCTCTCCATTCACGCCAATCACAAGAGTAAGTAACAAAAAATATTCTTTTCATCTCCTCCACTCCATAGCCGAACACATCACCCTCTTCAACCCCTCCATATCCGAAAATAACAAGCCTTTATATCTCCTCGTAAAGCCACCAAAACCAGTCTTATACAACAGCCCTCCATCACCGAAAATTACAACAAAAACCGAACTGCAGTGAACACAAAAACTGTACTGTATAACACGCTATTATCACTAAAAAAAACTGCACTGTTTTACACGCCCAAACAGTAGCAAGATCCTCTTAAAAAGTCCCTAAAATCCTTAAAAAAGTAACATAAAAACTGCACTTAATGTTAGACATTGTGTCCCATAGCGTCACTGTTTGTAAATGATATTGTATTATTGTACAAAATTAACTATGTGATAATGAAATTGCCTTTTGCCGTTTTGTAATATTATTTACTTTGATTTATAAATGGCAAAAGTCCATATGATTAGTACTGGATTGAGATGATATGAGACAGTATCAATCCATAAAAGTTTAATCATTAAATA
>SKCR01010055.1:0-64731 GCA_019454045.1 Zanthoxylum bungeanum
GGTGAGAAGATGTAATTAGCAAAGAGTGTAGTTCCACTGCATAAGAAGAGTGCTATTGAAGTGACACAATTACATTATTGGTGTTATGGACACCTACACTACTATACCAATTGCCATATTTTATTTTGTGTGGAGCCTGAGCCTCCCTATTTTGTAAATGATAGAGACAACATGACATATACCTATTTAGATCAATTGTCTTAATTATATATGGATAAGGCATGCAATATTATTATGGATATATCATCAAGATGCGTGGTTTAATGGTGTAGAGTTCAAGATCTCATCTTGAAATTCTTGATTCGAATTCATATAATATGTTTCTTATAAGAATTTAAGACAATTGGAGATTTTACCTGATCCACTTAAATCCGAAAATGATAATTTGACGGTGACATTTCCATCGGTTCAAATAAAAAAAATATATATTATGGATATGATATGGATTTAAACAATTATATACTCAGTTGAACCTTTTTTTCAAAGGAATCTTATTGAGTTACATGTACAAGAATAGTGTTGGAATCTTTCATTTTTGTTTCATCTAAATTATTTTGACTCCATAATATCTCTATTCAATAATCCTCTTTGTTTGGTTGTTGTAATTTCATTATTTTTAACTTAGAATTACATAATGCATAGTAATTGATGATATACTCAAATGTATTAATAGTATAATTATTATAATAAAAATAGATTGATCACTACAAAGTTCCTAACAATCACTCAAATAGTCCAAGCATTGAACGAAAGGTGAAATTGAGCAAACTAAAATTAACATTTTCATTTACCTAAAGTTCTAACTTAAATTTTATTAAAAGGGGTGTTTGGACTTTGGCGTATGGTGGTGGATTGAATTGTATTAGATTTATTGAGGTGGATTGTGGTGTACAGTAAAATTATTTTATATAATTAATTTATATGAAATTCATAAATTAAATTCACTACTGGCGGCTCCATTGTTGTAATTTATTTTTTATTTTTTAAAAAAAAAACTTATAAATAATTCAACAAAAAATATTTAAAAATAAATAAAAACTTAAATTGAGTTCCCCTTAAAAAAAAAAAAAACACAATATTATTTATCCACTTCAGACCGACAGTAACAATCTTCATCAGTTAAACACATTCACCTCGATCAAATCAGACAAAATCACAGCCATTGATTTCTCGAAACCTGTCGAATTTTCAACGGCTCTCTGCCCAGCAACCGAATATTCCTCCAACCGATCCCCTAAACTCTCTCTATAAAGAAACCAAGAAACTGAAAATACTCCATAAACAACTCCTCCTCAAAAATTCAAAATCTAAAAACAGAGTAAGCAAATCAAAATCAAAATCAAGAATCACTCAGTTATAATCAAGAAACAATGTGCGAGACATTGAAGAACAACTACGAGGTCTGTGAAGAGATCGGACGCGGTCGTTTTGGCACAATCTCACGCTGCTTCTCTCCATCATCAAACAATTTCTTCGCATGCAAGGTCATCGACAAATCCCTCCTCACAGATCCTTTAGATCGCGAGTGTTTACAGAACGAAGCTAAATTCATGACCCTTTTGTCCCCGCATCCAAACATCGTTCAAATCTACGACGTTTTCGAAAATGAAGAGTTTTTATCCATTGTCATGGAGCTTTGTGAGCCCGTGACCCTTTACGACGAGATTTTACAAAGCCCCATTTGCGAAACGAGAGCTGCGAGTTACATGCAGCAGTTGCTTTCGGCTCTGGCGCATTGTCACAGATACGGCGTCGTTCACAGGGACGTGAAGCCGGAGAATGTGTTCTTGGACTCGAGGAATAAGGTGAAGCTGGGGGATTTTGGGTCTGCGGATTGGTTGGGTGAGGAGAGGAGTACGAGTGGTATCGTGGGGACGCCGTATTACGTGGCGCCGGAGGTGGTGATGGGGAGGGACTATGATGAGAAAGTTGATGTGTGGAGTGCCGGTGTCGTTTTGTACACTATGTTGGCAGGGATCCCGCCGTTTTATGGGGAGACTGCTGAGGAGATCTTTGAGGCTGTTTTGAGAGGCAACTTGAGGTTTCCGACGAGGATATTCCGATCGGTTTCGCCGGCGGCCAAGGATCTATTGAGGAAGATGATTTCTAGAGATGTATCCAGGAGATTATCTGCTGAACAGGCTCTAAGTAAGTCCCAATTTTTTTATCTTCAAAATTATTTTTGTGGGGGTTCATATTTTCCAATCTTGGTGATTAATTTATGAAAAAATCGGTGCAAAGGCAAAAGGGTATGTTAAATTTTGGTTGGGATTTTGACAATTTTGTTTTAATTGTGTGTTCTATTTTTAAAGATTTTGGTCATAGGCTAATTCTATTTTTATTAATTTAAATGCAGGGCACCCATGGATCTTAAGTGGAGGAGAAACAAGTTCAATGGAATGAAAATCAAATCCCCAAATAAGCAAACTTTGTAGGACAGCAAGAGCTTATCAGTTGTGATCAGTAGTGTACATATGGCCACTAGCTATCAGTTTCAGTTTTTTTTTTTTTTTAGCAGTAGATTCCAATGGAGAAAGTTCAGAGTTCACATGGGGTCAGTTAAGTAGTTTGTTTTGTTTTCTGTTTTTGTTAAAAGAGAATCCAAGAGAGAGGTTGTAGATAAGATAAAAAGGAGGAGGAAATGAAATGAGAGAGAGAGCTAATCTTGTTTGTAGTTTCTACTTTCTACTTAAATTACCACTTGTAATCTTGTTATGATATATGATGGTATCAACAAGTTTTGCTTTTTTTGGGGTTTGAGTTTTGTGTTGAATATATTTTTATAAATTTTGAATAATTGGATAAATGAATATTATATTAATAACATGTGAAAAGTGAATGCCTTCTCAATTAATGTTGGAATTTAAATTTGCATATTTTGATGGGAAAGCATATATATATATATATATATATATATCCATGGCATGAATAAATATATAAACCTTCTTTTACTGGTTTTACTTTAGTTTGGAATCTGAATGAAATTGTATTGTGCTTTGATGATATAAAGTCAATAGTCATCTATTACTTCTCACCCAAGTTCCAGATCTTTTGTGGAAGCACTTATGGAATATGCTTTTTGCTAACTTGAAGGCCGGAAACATGCCATGTTTTCTTGTTTTTTTTTTTTTTAAAAAGGGGGAAGGAATGGGGACTAGAATTAAAATATGCAGCAGCCGCTTAGGGGTGGTCCTAGAAAGAGTCGGAGCGATTCTTGGTTAAAATTTTCAAATTTAACTCAATATTAAATATCATGAATTCAAAAAAAAATAATAAATTATATAATATGATTTGTTTATACTTTATATTTTATTGATAAATATCTTATTTTAAGAATTTATTTATCATCTCATACAATTTAAGATAACCGAGATCTCTATCCAGACGTTGTTGCTTTTTATCTCTAATTTAATTGGTCATTTTCAAAATACATGAAACACTTATTATTTATTAATTAGATAATATTATAACAAAAATCCTATATAAATATTTGTCATTTAGGCGTAGTCACTATTCAATTAAAATCCACGGAATTGGTACATTGTGCAAAGTTGAGGTGCCAAAGGCGCTTTCACCATAAGTGCTTTAATTAATGGTTGGTAGAAAAAAACAGAAAAAGAAATGAACTTTTGACTTTGACAGAAAATTTCTGACAGGACAAATTTACACCTCCTAACTATTCAACTTTTATCACTCCCCACTGCAATTTCTGGAAGTAGATGTGGTAATTTTTGACTTCACATTAACACGATTTTTTTTTTAATGTTGTAAATCCGGTAATTAAATTATCCGATCCGAATTTATGTGAAATATGTAAAATTTTTGATTGACTCAGATTTTTATAAGAAATATATCTTTTGGATTCAAACCAAAATCAGATTCTAAATCATATACTATCAAGTCACATATTTAGAGACTAATACAACACAAATTAATAGATTTAGATCAATTAAAATTGATACGATTATTAAAATGATCCGGGTTTGAATCACTTATTTAATAATCGTGTTGGGTTTGGATTTTAAATTTCTGACACTAAAATTTATTTATGATACGATTAATTATATTATATTGGCTTATTTTTTGTTCAAAAGAAATGTGATATGTTTTCATATTTTAATAATCATCCAATTATAATTTGGAACAGAATTCATTATAATTTAAGTAGATATAAAACATATTAAAAAGGTAGTTGTTGATGATGTTTTTTGTAACAAGTATCTGAACAGTACGGTAAAGGTAGAGATGAGATTTTCCCTTTTGGAGAACAAAATATTCTGAGGGTTTGGGTTATTCCTCGGACAGGGAGAGAGTCCGGACCCAGTTCCCCGGATCTGGCCGACCAGAGGATGCAATATGATGCATCTCAGGACCGCAGCATCAGAGTCGGACGCCACTGTAGCCCGGAAGCTCGGTCCAGTTTCTATCTTTCCTCTTGGATCGGGATGATGAGCTCAGATATTTTGGTTCAGGGTCGAGAGTGTTAAGGAAGTTCGGTAGATTATTTGGCCGACCTCACGGAAACCCGATATGTGATCGGGGTATTTGGATTTTCCCTTTGACATGTATCACCGTTTGGAGCTCTTTGGGAGCTCTTTACAAACTGTCATCCTATTATTGGATGGCAGTGTAGAAAAACATAGTGATGATGTGACAGGCAGACAGATTGAATGTTTGCTTTCGACGAGGCAGAGTTGGGGCAGAGAGCCGTCAATCAGCTAGAGATTCACGTGGATGACGTCACAGAGATATGAGAATAGTGTATTTTCTTCAGTATATAAAGGGAAGTTAGTCTATTTGTAAGGGGGGATAGCGAAAATTGTAACAAAAGGAAAACAACTACTTGTAAAAAGATGTGTGAAAACCAACGGCTCAGTTTTCTTTAGACCCTCCGAGAAACAGGTCGACCGAGCTCGGTTTGACAATAAAAAGTCACAACCCCCTTTTGTGTCCGGAGGACGTAGGTTGGGATTATTTAGTTTCGCCGAACACATAAAAACCCTTTGTCGATTTTGTGGTTAATTTTGTCTTTGTCACATTTGCTTTTGGTCTCCAATAACCAAACAAAATACGGTTGGAGGAGAATTGTCCCGGGGAGTTGTATGGGCCAAATTTGGTCCAAGGGTAAAACTGTCTTTCACCTTAAGCCCATCAGCATGTTAGGCCCGGAAATAAGGACCAAAGCCCAAAGAATTATGTATTATTTGATTACAATTAAATCATAAACTAACAAAAAGCATGACCACTCCACCTAACTCTAGCATTAATCACCCACCACTCCACTTAACTTAATTCTAGCATTAATCCTCACTTACTCCAAAACCATTACCAAATACACCAACATCAGATCATGTTTTATCTATAAATATGAAAAGAATACGGGAAGAATTCATTCAAGTCTCATTTCTCTCACCCTAATACTTCATGCTCTCAATCCTTGATCCCCTCATATATTACACGGCCCTCACGGCCAAACAAAGGAAGTAGAGGTAATATTCAACCTTGCTTTCCCACTTTACAAATTTATTTCGTGCCACTGACTTGGGCGTCGGAGTATACCCGGTATCCACCACACCGGTGGTAGCCTACTCTCGTCCACTCTACTTTGTTTTTTGCAGGATTGCTAGTGCCCAACTTACAAATTCTGATTGAGGACCCTTGGCGAATTCCGGAGTCCACAATTTGGCGCCCACCGTGGGGCCCTAGCAATAATTTGCAGACAAAGGCTTTCCACCCTACAAACACTCACCGCTTAGTCACTCATGACTTCAAGCAATGAACAAACACCTGATCCAGTGGCATCACAATTGGCCATGCTACAAGACAGATTGAAAGCTTTGGAAGAAGAGAATTTACCTTTCGTAGTTCCAACATAAACCTCCAAAAACAGTTGGAACTACTTTCATCACCCACGCGGCTTCACAATACATCAGAACAACACAACAACCGGATCACTCCAGCTAACCTTCAAGGAGCATTCGACGAAACAACAGACGACGTTCCATCAAATGGTGAGAACCAGAGGAACTTACCAAGTTCACCAGTCAACCAAGCCCAGCAAATTGTCATCACAATGAGAAAGGAAATGAAAGAATTTAAAGAAGCAATATGTCCAGTCTACCAGGGGTGAAACTCCCAATGAAGAAGAGTAGAGCTGGAACCATTTCAGATACCCCTTTCATTGAGACGATAACATCTGTTGAGCTACCACGGAAGTTCAGCCCACCAGACATGAAGTTATACGATGGATCCACTGACCCAGACGACCATGTCATTCATTATAAATACAAAATGATGTCAACAGGCTTAGCTCCTCATCAATGGGAAGCTGGAATGTGCAGAGGATTTGGAGAAACTTTGGGTGGTCCAGCTCTTACATGGTTCATCAACCTACCATACAGATCCATCAAATCTTATCAACAATTAGCAGACAAATTTGTTGAACATTTCGCCAGCTCTTGCAAACTTGAAAAAACTACTGATGATCTTAGTGCCATCCTACAACGGAGGGGAGAATCATTGCGAAGCTATGTTGCTCGATTCAACAAAGAAAGAATAACAATTCCAGACCTTCATCAACCAACAGCTGTGGAGGCTTTCAGGAACGGGTTACTTTGTGAAAGTGGACTCTACAAAAAGCTGACCAAGTTCCGGTGCTACACGATGGACCAGGTTATGGCTCGAGCCCAAGTCGAAATCAGGTGGGAAGAAGATAAAAGGAATAAAAGGAAAGACATTTCCTCCAACATGCAAAGCGAAAGAACAGCCCATTCTACCAAACGACATAAAGAATTTACAAATATGATGCCTAAGCGTCATTCGGAGAAATGGAACCACCCAAGGAAAGAACATCAGCCCCTCCAAAAAGGTTTTGATCAAAGACCTCCACCATACAGAGCTCGGGAAACAATTCCGATGGAAAAACCCAGACTCCCAGACTACAATTTTTCTATATCTCCGAGAGGGAGAGTTAGTCTTGGTACTTAAAAAGATGGGAAATGAAGTAAAATGGCCACCACGCAACAGAGAAAGTTTCAAAAATAAAGACACAAACAAATGGTGTGAGTTCCATCGAGACTACGGCCATACCACAGCTGAATGTGTGGCGTTGAGGTTGGAAGTACTTGAGTTGTTGAACAAAGGGTTTTTAAGGGATCTACTTACGGAGAAGGGGCAAGCTACTTTAGCTCAGAGGAACGAGAAGGATGGACATGGGGAAGCACCAATTCAACCTCCACCAATTGATAACACCGTGAATTTCATTTCAGGAGGATCAGAGATTAGTGGAGTATCATATTCAGCAGCCAAACGACATTCCAGAGCAATTGTGTCAAGCCTTCAACATTCCACGACGTCTTTAGAAAAAATGTTTACAAACCTAATAATGGAGTTTCCAGACGACATCAACTCTGGTAGCATGAACCCTCATCATGATGCCTTAGTAATCTCTCTACAGGTGGCAAATTTCATGATCAAACGAGTTCTGGTAGATACAGGATCCTCAGCCAACATCATCTTTACAACAGCCTTGGCAGACATGGGAGCTGAATTAGAGAAAATTAACAAAAGGACGACTGTGTTGATTGGATTCAGTGGTGAACAAAAATTTACTTTGGGAGAAATAAGCCTTCCAGTCTACGCAGGGGGAATCAACAAAATGACAACCTTCCTAGTCCTGGATTGTCCTTCAGCCTACAATCTAATTATTGGGAGGCCATGGATTCATGAATGATGAGGGCAGTATCGTCCACCTATCATCAAACTCTAAAGTTTCCTACAAAGTGGGGAATTCAAGAGATAAGGGGAGATAGAGTTGCTTCCAGAGGATGCTACCAGACGACAATGAAGGCAAAGGTCCATTCAGCATAGCAATTACA
The DNA here is from genome assembly GCA_019454045.1 of Zanthoxylum bungeanum. NCBI lineage: Eukaryota > Viridiplantae > Streptophyta > Magnoliopsida > Sapindales > Rutaceae > Zanthoxylum > Zanthoxylum bungeanum. The sequence goes on from SKCR01010055.1 coordinate 7,878, forward strand.
GAACGAACCTCATTCGCAGGAGCCCACACTTCCAAATATTGAAGAATTGGATGAGGTTCAAATCCATGACAAATATGCAGACCATAAAACTCAAATTGGAGCAAATCTAGATCCCAGACTACGGGCAGACTTAAGTGAATTCTTGCGAAAACGGCATGACCAGTTCGCTTGGTCGCATGAAGACATGACTGGGATTGACCCCAGCTTGATTACTCATCAACTCCATGTGGATCCAGACTACCCTCCAATCAGACAGAAAAGAAGGAAGTTTGCCCCAGAAAGAAACCAGATCATTGATGAAGAAATCCAAAAATTGTTACAAAATGGTGCCATTAAAGAAGTTCAATTCCCAGCCTGGTTAGCCAATGTGGTGGTGGTACGAAAGAAGAATGGAAAAATGGAGAGTTTGTATCGACTTCACAGATTTGAACAAAGCATGCCCAAAAGATTCATTCCCATTGCCTCATATTGATCAAATGGTTGATGCTACAGCTGGACACGAATTGCTAAGTTTTATGGATGCATATTCTGGGTACAATCAAATCCTTATGCATCCAGACGACCAAGAGAAAACAGCTTTCATGACCAATAGGGGCATATTCTGTTACAAGGTAATGCCCTTTGGTCTCAAAAATGCAGGTGCTACATATCAGAGAATGGTCAATAAAATGTTCTCACAACAGATTGGAAAAACAATGGAGGTGTATGTAGACGACATGTTGGTGAAATCATCGAAATCTGATCAGCATCTGCAGCACCTGGAAGAAGCATTCAAGGTGATGAATAAGTATGGGATGAAATTGAATCCAACAAAATGTGCGTTTGGAGTAGCTTCTGGGAAATTCTTGGGATATGTCGTTACACGACGAGGGATTGAGGCAAATCCAGATCAAATCAGGTCCATACTTGAAATTCCTTCTCCAACCTGCCCAAAGGAAGTCATGCGACTAGCAGGGAGAATTGCTGCGCTGAACAGATTCATCTCCAAGTCGACAGATAAAAGTTTTATGTTCTTTTCAGCCATTAAAAAGACAAAAAACTTTGAATGGACTCCCGCCTGCGAACAAGCTCTGAAAGAGCTGAAGCAGTACTTAACATCACCACCATTGTTATCAAAACCACTCGACAACGAAAGGTTATTCTTGTACTTGGGAGTGTCAAACCAAGCTGTGAGCGCTGTTTTGATTCGAGAAGAGAACGGCACCCAACTTCCAGTCTACTATGTAAGCAAAGCATTACTTGATACGGAGTCACGTTATTCGCATTTGGAGAAATTGGTACTGGCCTTGGTAATGTCAGCCAGGAAGCTACGACCATACTTTCAAGGGCATCCTATCACAGTTTACTCGGAGTACCCCTTGAGGAGCATACTACACAAGCCAGAGTTGGCTGGAAGATTAACAAAATGGGCTGTCGAATTGGGAGAACACGACATCACTTACCAGCCCAGAACAGCAATCAAATCTCAAGCCTTGGCTGACTTTGTAGCAGATTTCAGTCCAATTCAGAATCTCTTGGAAGGTACCGAAGTCAATTCAATCCAATCAAATTCACTTTGGAAACTTTCAGTCGACGGTTCTAGCAATAAGAAAGGGTGCGGCCTTGGCATAGTGATCACTACTCCTGATGGGGACATACTACAACAAGCAATCAAATGTGGATTCCGAGTTACAAACAATGAAGCAGAATATGAAGCTTTGATAGCAGGAATCAGCTTGGTCAAAGAGCTTGGGGGAAGGAGAATCGAAGTGAAATCAGACTCCCAATTGATAGTGAATCAGCTCCAAGGTTCATATCAGGCACGAGACCCTCAAATGTTATCCTACTTGCAGAAAGTTAAAGAAGTCCAGGCGACATTTCAAGAATTCAACATATCTCAGGTTTCAAGAAGTGAAAACACTCAGGCAGACGCGTTGGCTACCCTTGGGTCGACGATGCATGGAGACAAACCACAATCAATTCCAATAGTGTATTTAAATTGGCCATCAATTTGGAAGGAGAACAAGGAGATCAGCACCATCACTTCAGACGACTCGTGGATGACACCACTCATGAAATATTTGCAAGATGGACTGCTTCCCGAAGATAGAAATGAAGCAAGAAAGATTCAAAGGCAGGCAGCAAGATTCACCATATTTAATGGACAACTATTGAAAAGGTCGTTCTCTGGACCCTACTTGAAATGTCTTACTCATGATCAAGCACAACATGTACTATCAGAATTGCACGAAGGAGGAGAATGCGGAAATCATTCTGGAGGACGAAGCCTTGCCTCACGCGCCCATTCGACTGGGTATTATTGGCCAACTATGAGAATTGATTCAGTCAATTACACGAAGAAGTGTGAAAAGTGTCAGAGATTCGCTCCTATTCCACATCTTCCACCAGAAAAGCTGAATCCTATCCTATCCCCATGGCCGTTCATGAAGTGGGGTATGGATATTGTAGGGAAGCTACCAACCGCCCCTGGACAACGAGTCTACATGCTAGTCTTGACAGATTATTTTTCAAAGTGGATTGAAGCAGACTCCTTTGCCAAAATACGAGATAAAGAAGTTCAAACATTTGTCTGGAAAAACATCATATGTCGTTTCGGCATTCCCAAGGAGATTGTAACAGATAATGGCTCCCAGTTTATTAGCCGACATTTTCAAGACTTTTGTAAAAATTGGGGGATCAAGTTAAGTTTTTCAACCCCACGCTTTCCACAAGCTAATGGGCAAGCCGAGTCTTCTAACAAGACACTTTTGAATACTTTGAAGAAAAGATTGGAGAAGGCGAAAGGATCATGGGCAGACGAGCTTCCTGGAGTATTGTGGTCCTACAGAACGACCATCCGTTCTTCCACTGGAGAAACTCCTTTCTCTTTGGCATTTGGAACAGAGGCAGTAATTCCAATCGAAGAAACCATTCCTTCTCTACGCTACCAGTACGCTGGTGATGAGGCAAATCAACAGTTGATGTATATGAATCTAGACACAATCGACGAAAGACGAGAAAAGGCAACCATACGACTTGCATCTCATCGACAAAGAATGGCGAGATATTTTAACAAGAATGTGAGGAGCAGAACTTTTCAAGAAGGAGATTGGGTACTACGAAAGGTTTTCCAAAATACCAAGGAAATTGGAGATGGGAAATTGGGGCCAAACTGGGAAGGTCCATACGTCATCACTAAAGTTATTGGGCATGGAGCCTACAAATTACAAACCAAAGAGGGAAAACAAGTTCACAACAGCTGGAATGCAATACACCTTAAACGATTCTACCGGTAATGATTACATACTATTGTTTAAATTTAACGTTATGCTTGTGTAATTTGATTCGACGTATAAAAAAAAAAAATAGTCAAAAGTTTTTATCATTGATCAAACAAAATATTAAGTACAAGAAAGTCAATTATACAATTAAAAGTTTTCAAGCTACATCCGGGGCAGGAACATCTTGAACTGGTTCAGCAGCGACAATCTCCATCCGGCTGGCATCTTCCTTTTCCTTCCCCTGACCTTCTATTTTCTCCTCCACAACTTCAATCGCCCTCTCCTCACCTTCAGGGCCAATCAGCATTTCAGATTCTTTGCTCTCCTCCCCAACCTTCTTCGACTCTATCTCCTCACCCCTTCCCTCTACACCTTCTTCGTTTGTTGAAGAATGCCCTGATATGAAATGATCATACTCTTGAATCCATTTTTGTGGCTCCCAAGAACCAGTTCTTCCTTCGATGAAGTCCTTCATCAAGTCACTCCTCTCTTTCATCATGGATTCAAGAGCAATCCCTTCAATCTGCTCGACAAGGGCACTATTCTCCTTCTTTACGTTATCAAAGGCCGCCTTATAATTTTCAATCATCACTTCAGAAATCTCCTTCTCCATCTTGAGTGTGGCCTTCGCTTCCACCAGCTCTTTCGCCAATTCCAGATTCTCCTGATTCTTCTTCTCAAAAGAAGTCTTCATTTCAGCCATCTCCTTCCTCATAATCCCCATCGACTTCTCCATATCTTTTGCTTCCTCAGCATCAACTCCGCTTGGCGCTGCATGAAAAGACTGCACTCCATGGCCTGAAAAAGTATATACGACTAAGCATCGTTCGACAAACTGTTATAGATTTCATGTTTAAATTATTTACCTGGTAATTCAATGCAGCCGACTTCTTCATTGCTTCGACAGCCCCAATTTGAGTGAGCCTTCGATCATCTTCTTCCAACAGGAGGTCCTTAATAAAAGGATTAAGACTCGACGGGTCTGAAATTGCAGTCGACCCTGTGGGGATTTTGACAGTGATATTCTCAAAATCATCTTCAACTTCAGCTGCCTTCCTCTTTCCTCCTTTCACAACAATTCCAGTCGACTTCTCCTTGATTGGTAGAATTTCAGTCGACTGAGGCTGAGGCAATTCAGGAACACTCTCCTCTGGTTCCTTCATTTTCAGCTTCCTGGCCTTCTTTCTACTCTTCAGTTCATCAATTGAAGCAACCTTAACTGGTCTCGACATTATGTCCTCTGCGCATAAAATTTCTCTTGGAGTTAAAGGCTTTATAAAAAACACCCCCCGTAGAGTACATGAATCGACCAGGTAGAATGGATGACTTCCAATACTTGATTACAAAGTGCCAAAGGCGTAGATATACCTTCAGATTCGAAGATTTCTTTCCACACTAGTGTCTTCCTTAGTCTTCTTTCTACCAAAATAATCCTCCAATCTCTTTCTTCGACAGGAAGAGTTGTAAGAGCTTGGGTATTAGAAAGGATTTTGGGGGTTCTGTCGAATGACCTGTTTTTGAAAGGACCTGCAAGACATATAACAAGTTGATTAGCTGCATACGACAATCAGTATTACATTACATCATTATATAGAAAGTATCGATACTCACTAATTAAACTCCAGTACTCAGAGACACGACCCATTCCAGTCGACCCAAAAACCCCCTCATTCCTCACGAAGAAGTAATCAGACTGCCAATTACCCCTATCGTTTGTCGGCAAACCCATTATTAACTGTTCTCTCTTTCGACGAAGATACAAAGTATACCTCCCTTTCTCGGTTAAATGCTCTTTCAAGTAGTATGAATATGCGATGTCCTTCACTTCAAAAAATAAACCTTTTTCGAAAGATAAGCACTCAATCGACAACAGAATCCTCCAAGCATTAGGCATCAACTGCGAAGGAGCAATCCCATAGTGATCTAAAACCTCCCAAGCTAACCTTGGAATAGGAAACCTGAGACCATCAGTAAAGGGCCGTACATAAAATCCAATCCACCCGTCAACTTTGTAGTCTATCCTTTCAGTCGGCAAAGGAACCCTTAATTCCATCGACTTTGGAAATCTATATTTACACCTAAGCTCCATTAGCAGACTTTCTGTCATTCGACTTGCTGGGTTTTTTGTTAATAAATTGGTCGGTTCACTTGTGCTAACCGGACCACTCGACTCCCCTATTGCTGCTATTGACCTGATGGGAATCGCAAGCATAGGAACTTGGCTCGACAAAACAGTAACTGGTCCTTCTTCGAAGAATTCTTGACGCGCCCATTCCCTCATTGATGCCTCTTCAGTGGGTTCACTCGACGACTCTTCTACATATGTATCAATTTGCTTGCCTAAGCTATCTAAGGAGTCTCCACTCGACATTTTTTACTAATTAGCTAATAAACAAAAATTTTCTAGGGATTATGTTTCCTAAAGATCAAACTCACTACCAATTCTCCAAACAAGATTCCACCAAACTAACTTAGTTTCAAGAGATCAAACTACGTAAATTGGCTAAGAAAAGTTTGAATCTACTCTAGAACATGGAAAAGGAAATGAAGAACATGAAGAAGGTTATGAAGAGTACCTTAGAAACTTTGAAGCTTTCTCCCAACTCGCTGATAAGTGTGAATGAAGCAAATGAACCTACGAAGCCACTCTTATACTACTTTGAGGCGGTTTATTTTCCCGCCAAAAAGACGCCTCGTATTTGCCGTTAGGTTTTGCTCTATTTGATGACACGTGGAAAACCTAGAGATCTTCACCATCTCCTGGACTCATGTCGAGTCAAGTAAACTCCTGAACCACCGTTTGGTTCAGTCGACAAGGGACATTCCCCTGACTCATGTCGAGTCAAGTAAACTCCTGAACCACCGTTTGGTTCAGTCGACAAGGGACATTCCCCTGGACTCATGTCGAGTCAAGTAAACTCCTGAACCACCGTTTGGTTCAGTCGACAAGGGACATTCCCTGGACTCATGTCGAGTCAAGTAAACTCCTGAACCACCGTTTGGTTCAGTCGACAAGGGACATTCCCCTGGACTCATGTCGAGTCAAGTAAACTCCTGAACCACCGTTTGGTTCAGTCGACAAGGGACATTCCCCGACTCATGTCGAGTCAAGTAAACTCCTGAACCACCGTTTGGTTCAGTCGACAAGGGACATTCCCTGGACTCATGTCGAGTCAAGTAAACTCCTGAACCACCGTTTGGTTTCAGTCGACAAGGGACATTCCCCTGGACTCATGTCGAGTCAAGTAAACTCCTGAACCACCGTTTGGTTCAGTCGACAAGGGACATTCCCCTGGACTCATGTCGAGTCAAGTAAACTCCTGAACCACCGTTTGGTTCAGTCGACAAGGGACATTCCCCTGACTCATGTCGAGTCAAGTAAACTCCTGAACCACCGTTTGGTTCAGTCGACAAGGGACATTCCCCTGGACTCATGTCGAGTCAAGTAAACTCCTGAACCACCGTTTGGTTCAGTCGACAAGGGACATTCCCCTGGACTCATGTCGAGTCAAGTAAACTCCTGAACCACCGTTTGGTTCAGTCGACAAGGGACATTCCCCTGGACTCATGTCAGTCCAACAGTAATTTTCATTCCCCTTTTGAGTCTCTCCTGAACCACCGTTTGGTTCAGTCGACAAGGGACATTCCCCTGGACTCATGTCGAGTCAAGTAAACTCCTGAACCACCGTTTGGTTCAGTCGACAAGGGACATTCCCCTGGACTCATGTCGAGTCAAGTAAACTCCTGAACCACCGTTTGGTTCAGTCGACAAGGGCATTCCCCTGGACTCATGTCGAGTCAAGCATACTCCTGAACACCGTTTGGTTCAGTCGACAAGGGAACATTCCCCTGGACTCATGAAACTCCTAAAAACTCTATTTCAGTTCGGTCAAAGACACGTACTCCATGACCCTAGAAAATCAAGAAGCTAAAAAAACTTCCTCAGATGCATGCAAACAGAAACCCACGTTTTTGTATATATTTTGGTACGACATTTGGCAGAAGGTAATACACTCTTACGCTCTTTTTCACATACGACACGGATAAATATACTCTCTAAAACAAAAATTCTTTGACTTAGAGAGTAAGGGACAACTGTATGGGCCAAATTTGGTCCAAGGGTAAAACTGTCTTTCACCTTAAGCCCATCAGCATGTTAGGCCCGAAAATAAGGACCAAAGCCCAAAGAATTATGTATTATTTGATTACAATTAAATCATAAACTAACAAAAAGCATGACCACTCCACCTAACTCTAGCATTAATCACCCACCACTCCACTTAACCTAATTCTAGCATTAATCCTCACTTACTCCAAAACCATTACCAAATACACCAACATCAGATCATGTTTTATCTATAAATATGAAAAGAATACGGGAAGAATTCATTCAAGTCTCATTTCTCTCACCCTAATACTTCATGCTCTCAATCCTTGATCCCCTCATATATTACACGGCCCTCACGGCCAAACAAAGGAAGTAGAGGTAATATTCAACCTTGCTTTCCCACTTTACAAATTTATTTCGTGCCACTGACTTGGGCGTCGGAGTATACCCGGTATCCACCACACGGTGGTAGCCTACTCTCGTCCACTCTACTTTGTTTTTTGCAGGATTGCTAGTGCCCAACTTACAAATTCTGATTGAGGACCCTTGGCGAATTCCGGAGTCCACAGGAGTGTTAATCCTCAAAACTGCACTATAGAAACGGAAAAATCACTCGTCAACACCCGTAGTATTTATCAAAAAATATTATAATTATGTTAAAGATTGACACAATAAATGTTGACATTAATACGACAAACCACTATAAGTAAACCTAAATTACTCCCATGTACATTGCATGACTAATAATTAGTGAAAGAAACTTAAAGTTGTCGGTCGTTAATGAAATTTGACTTTTGGATTGCACATTTTTTTGGTGTTAATTATTTGTGGGAAAAAATGTAAAGATCACAAATCAATGAAAGTTTATGTACAAAATGATTCTACCAGATCAACAAGTTATTATATTAAAATTCTATATTTTTTAAATTTGACCAAAGCTATCGAAGCTTTTATATCAAGGAAACATTTATATTATTACCAGAAATTTGGAAACCCAATAATTAATGTGGCTTTGAAGTTTGAGCTTCGAGTTCCATGTTTCAAGTCTATTTTCGTTCTGAAATCATATCTTGGCAGTTGAAACAAATTTATTGTTGTTGAATTTAAAATTAATATATAATTTTAAACCAGAATCCGGCCGTCTGAGTGAATTAATAAAAGAAAAAATCAAGACCATTTTTTTTTTTTGGGCATCTTCAACTACCACATGTGGCAACAGCAAAATTAGGTCCTACCCATGCGCTGCACAATTTTTTTCATCGTTTTCTATTTTTCTATACATAAATCAAGAGGTGAAACCACTAAAATTAGAATGGGACTATTTATTAAAAATAAGTCATAGAAATTCAAAAAAAATTAATTTATTTTATCTAAACTAATAATATCTATTTTTTTTTTACAAATCAAATTTACTTTTTATTCAATTAATATTTTGACTAACTACTGGATATAAACAACTAAAAAAACCACTTGTAGGCTAAAATAATCAACTTATTGGAGATTGGACCGATTGATCTAGTGGGTATTATTTATTTTAGAACTGAATGGTTCTATATTAAGATTATTCTAGAAGATTGGAATCCTGTTTGTTTGGTGAGTTTAAATAAAAAGACAAACTATCAACATGTATAAATGCTTTTTGAGAGATTCTCATTATATTCTAGTTGGTGTAAACAAAAGACAAGTATTGTACCGGTACCGTATGTTTTAATATTGAATTTTTCATTTTCTTGATTTGACTATTACAAAACAAACTATCCTAATATACTCACGGACTAAGATGATTTTTATATTTTGAGGTCCTTAAACGTATCATAATATTCTGATTAAAAAAGTCGAAGTCATTGACTATTAAATATTTTGAAAACTATTAATTCAAAAAAATCCACACATATATATATATAACTACGTGACAATCTATATTTAAAACACAATGGTATGAGTGAAGACAACTAATGATTATGATTAAGAGAGATAATATTTCCAAATGTATCTTTATGTAACTTAATTGACGGCTTAGATATTTCATTATAATCTAATGGCTGATAAAGAATCATTTCATTATCTCATCTCTCTAAAATTAGTAAATATTTTTAACAAACAAATCAAATAACAAAATAATTTTCATTATAAAATCTCTCTGAAAATATCATTATAGATTACCAAATAAATTAAATGACATAATTCTAAAATCTCTCTAAAATGCTAATGATAGATCATACGATAAATTCTTTAATACTGTGTCGTAGGCACAAACAATATCTAATAGTTATATATGTTGTTAGTGAAAACAATTTTAATTATGTTACTTGAAATGTTGAAACTTTGGGAACCCTTTAATAGGTTAGTAGTAAGCTATTTTCCTCCTCATTTATATAAAAATGAACTCGAGTTCTCTTGAATGCATTTTGTTTTTTGTGTTTTTTCTTTTAAAACAAAACATGGTGGTAGAAAAATTTGAAAGAGAAAGCTATACGGTGTTAGAAATGATGGCATAAAGTAAACAGATATGTCAAATAGCAGATCAAATATGGACTTTTGATATATAGTGGTCCCCATCCCATGCCCCCTTCTGATAAGTTAAAGCAATTATTTTATTTTTAAGGCACCCACGAGAAATTATAATCGAGAAACCCGACATAAACATCAAGATTTATGCACTTTTGACTTGATTCCCGCATCTGCATGACAATTCAATTGGCTGTTGACTTTATGCTCATCAGTCATGTCCATGTAATTCTTGCTTGCAATATATATATATATATATATATATATATTTAAAAAAAAAAGATGAAGAAGTAGTGCTAAATTACTTTTACCAGAATTAAATTAGTGCAAATTATTTAAGTTGATATAAACACATATCATGATTTAATACTGTTTGTGCAGTAGAATTCTACTAATAATAGAATTAAAAAAAAGGATATAAAATTTGGTAAAGAATGCTATGTTATTGCTCGAATATCACAAGATCGATCTCTTGTTCCAGAGTTTCTTGTACTATTTATAATGTCTCATTACAAGGAAAATAAACCGACAGTGGTTACATTATATTAACATTTCCCACTAACTAGCCAACTTTTTAGAATCTCGGAACTTCCATATTCTAGATAATTGTCCAGCTTAAAAGAAATGGAAAGTAATTAATTGGCTATATGTGATTCCTTATTTATAAGAATCGTGTCATCAAATAGCTGATATCTCGGGCTTAATCATCGCATGATATTTGCTTGCTTTTCCGGAGGATGACCTGAGGCGGAGACCCTGCCAAAGGGTCATGAATCCATATTCTGAACGGAGGTCCTGCCTTCAGACCCTGAAAGAAGCTTCTGGATCAGACCCTGGAGACGGGCCATCGAAACTAAACTTTGACAGGAGGTCTTGTAGTCAGACTCTAATGAGATACTGATATCAGACCCTAATGATAGCTATGGGTCCTATTTGGAGTGTGTTTGGTCACGTATCATGTGTCTGATTTCTGCCCAAACAGATCCCCCTTTTGTTTGCATCATTTTGAAACAAATTCGAAGTTGGGCCTCAAGTGGTCTTTTTGCTGCCATGAGCTTCTTCCTTACTTCATTGTGAACTTAAAAATCATATCACATAAATATCGATTAGACAGTCTTTGTTTGCTAATTGTAAAAAACTGTAAATATAATTTTTCGTCTCAGAGCTTTCCCATAGACGGCTCCAATTGTTTGTGCAATAATCCTCACAAACAATAGATTCACAGACAATAAAATCAAAATATTGATTCTAATAAAACAAGAGTGTGTTAGCCCAAAAATGTTCTATTATTATTGTGGACGTTGGTTTTATTCCGAGGTCCACAATCGAGAATTTGTAGGTTGGGGGCACTACCGATCCTGCAAAACAAAGGTAGTGTGAGCGGGGAGAATACTACCCACCGGTGTGGTGGGTGCCAGGGTCACTCCGACGCTCAAGTCAGTAGTATGAAATGAGTAGTAAATATGTAAAATGTGAAAGCAAAGTTTGTTATTACCTTATCTTTCTTTGGGTGGCCGTAAGGCGGTGGAAGATGTTTAATGAATAGAAGCCTCAGAGAGCTTGTGTCAAAGAGCATATGCTTGTATGTGAGAAGTCTTACTTCGATGTCTTTGCACTACGAATTCTGTTTCTATTTATAGGTGGGGAAAGATGATTTCATTAGTTGGCAGAAGTCCCCACCAACGTGCTTATGTATTTGATGGAAGATCACAACATGTGAGATTATGTCTTGTGCTAGGCAAAGTGGGGGAAGAGTGGTTGATGAATTGTCCGTAAGCTTGTGCCTTAATTATAATTCAATAATGCTAAGTTTTATTGGTTTGATTTACAATCTTGGGCTTGCTTACTGTTGGGCTTTGAAATGAAAAGATGATTTTACCTTTGGCCCAATTTTGACTCGTACAGTTGACCGGCGTAAACACACATGTATAACGCAAGCGCACGTATCGTTCAAGTAGTATAAAAATATCGATCCCACGAGGACTTAATTTCTATTGTTGTTATTAATTATTGATACTATTTATTTACAAATATCTAATTTGAGGGAGAAGATAATGATTGCTTGATTGATTTGGTTGATTGTAGATTTGCTAAATAAATAAATAAAAATACAAAAGAAAATACTAAAGAAAATAACAAAAGACACAAAGATCTAGGGTTGTGAATCCTTCTAATATCTTTTAAAAGATGAAGTGATTATTTTATGTTTGTGTAATAAATCAGTTTACTAACCTGGAACACTAAATTAAGCAAAAGCCTCTGTCGATGGTCAGACGCAAATACCCAGTTTAACCCAATTGAACCATATGTCTATGTCAACCAAATTATATGGATTCATTAAGTTTAAGTTCCAATTATAGCTACCCCCGCCCGACAGGTATATGTCTATCCTGTAAGGAAATCTATTAAAGGGTTATCTATCCTCAAGGAAGATCGTGGGCTATTAAGTTTAAGGCTGAAACCTAAAATCCCTATGTCTAGTTCATTTTAGATTTACCACATCAATCTTATTGGTGATCAGACAACAAGAAGCATTAAGCTTAAGACTTAATAATTAAACCTTTAAATTACCCAAACTATAAAATAACCCCTTATAAACCGGTGATATTAGAATTCATCACAACCCCAGATAACTAACACATAACTAGGGCTAGTAAAAACTTAAAAGTAAAAGACATAAAGTAAAAGCTGAAAAGTAAAATAAAATAAAATAAAATGCTAAGGTAAAATGAATTACTTTTACTATTTACTATTTTAGATATCTCCCATAAAATAATATATAAACTTGTGATAATATTACCAACCGACCAATCTAGCGGTATCCTTTATTAGTCAGGTTTAAACCAGATTAAAATGAATTATCAACCGACCAATCTGGCGGTATTCTTTTTAAGTCAATATTTTAAATAGTGAATATATTATTTTTAAGGGAAATTAATCTAAATAGTAACAGTAAAAGAATTACCTTTCACCATAGCTGGGGAAATTACCTCCTCATGGTGAATAGTAAAAACTGTAAAAAGTAAAAAAATAAATTACTATATTAACAAAACATAATTAAAATTATTTACAAAACTAAAAACTAAAAAAAACTAAAAACTAAAAGAAACTAGAGAGAGAAACTCTCTCTTTACATCAAAGAGATGAGAGAGAGTGGTACAACTAAAACTGAAATTTGAAGCTCTATTTATAGGCCCTGGTAGGCTTCCAGCGTCGCGACACCAAGTCCTTTGGCGTCACTACGCCAGATTCTGTCGACGTGGCACGCTCTAGTTCGTCGGTTTGTAGATTCTGGATAAGCTGATAAGGTGACACGTGGCGAGGTGGTTGGGCTTCAATTATTGTGACACGTGGCGGTTTCTGATTGGTCGATGAGATTCTTATCCGCCACGTGTCAGATAAGGATTAGATACTCAATGATTGATGCTGACATGGCGCTGATGTGGCGGTGACGTGGCGACACGTGGGAAAGAGACTATCAGCACCGTAGGATTGCGACACGTGGCACTTCCTGATTGGCTGATGATGACGTGGCGGTGAGGTGGTAGTTTGACTTGATCAACCTGGTGATGTGGCTGATGACGTGGAGTGACATGTGGCACACGTAGCGATGGCGACTGTCGGCACCGTAGGATGCTGACACGTGGCACGACGCATGTTAGCAGATCGGCTGTGATGGTGACACGTGACATGGCGCACGTTAGCAAAGTCAAACTTTTCTCAGATTCTGACACGTGGACCCGTCGCTAGGGGTGGGCGCGGTTTGGTTTGGTTCGGTTTTTGTTAAAAACCGAACCAAACCATATTTTACGGTCCGGTTTTTTTGTCTTTAAAACCAAACCATTAAATAACGGTTTGGTTCGGATTGAAAATTTTTTAAACCAACGGTTTACGGATTGGTTCGGTTCGGTTTACGGATTATTAATGTATGATAAACAATCGACAATGCAAGGAATATATATTAATTAATATATTAAAACGATCACCATCGATAATTCAAAACAGTTCAAAAGCCAACTAAGCACAAAGCAATTCATATATATAGATGAAGATTTAAAATTCATCAAACAGATTTTCATCAAACTAGACCAAAACTAATTCTGATGCTTCATGGATCCACCATTGTTCATTTGAAGTTATCAACATGCACAGCTACAACTTGTTTGATGCCAGCAGAGCTGTTAATTATGATGGCATACCTTTCACTTATGGACTCTGCGGATAATCCCCTGTTGAATCTCTCAGAATGCAGAGTTGTTGAAATGAAGATGTTTTTGCTGTGAGAAAAATATAATGATTATAAAATTGTATTTTTAAAAGCAACAGCAGGAACAAGAGCTTGCAAAACACATTGTCTTCCTTTGAAATACTTATGTTAAAACATTCAGATTTTAATCTTCAATGTCTCAGCCTTTAGCTTATCTATAGTAAAGACATCTGAGTCAATCAATTCTAAAGGGTGTGTTTTTATTTTTAAATGAAATCACAAGCTTTAGTGCCATATTGTCTGGCTACAAGAACATTAGTTTCCATTCAACAAAAAACGAAATCACAAACTAAGTTTTGATTCAACAAAAAACTCAGTTTCCATTACACACGAATTATTTTGCACATGAATCTAAACTAATAATAAATTTATTTACACGTATCTTTTCAATTTCAAGTTATCCCCAATCTTCACAATTTCGACATCTAGGGTTAACGAAAAATAGTTCACATCATGCAAATTCATGTCAATATACAGTCATGGAAAATTCAGTTCCATCATATAACAAGATAAAAAAAAAAAGCACAAGAAACCAAAAAAAAAAAAAATTCACTTGCAGCCACCGAATGCATAAACCCACTACCTCACCCCTTAAAAAATACAGCCCAAGTACGAACTCCACCCAAAAATTCTTCAAACCTTCATAAGTTGTTAAAATTCGCATGGATTTGGTGCAAAATGGTGGGATAAGGAATCAATTGAGAGAGAGATTAAGCTGTGAAGAAAAATTTAGGAGCAGCAGAGAGAGATTAAGCTGTGAAGAAAAATTTAGGGTTAGGACTTGAGAGTTGAGAGTGATGAATGATGGTTGAGCGGCAGAGAGAGTTTTTGAGTTGTGAGGGCAAATTTAGGGTTTTTATTTTTATTAAAACGGCGGCAGAGAGAGTTTTTTAGGTGAGGGAAAATTTAGGGTTTTTATTTTTATTAAAACGGTTCGGTTCGGTTTAACAGGTGCGGTTCGGATTCTCACCTAAACCGAACCGTAAATCGTTTGGGGTGGGTCAATCCGAACCGCAAACCGAACCGTTCGAAAAAAAACCGTAAATTCGGTTCGGTTTGGTTCGGTTTGCGGTCTGGTTCGGTTCGGACGGTTTTTTTGCCCACCTCTACCCGTCGCACGTTAGCACTGTTCGGCGCACGTTAGGCGTCGCGACGCTGAAGGTCTTGGCGTCGCGACGCGAGAATTTACCAAAATGCCATTTTCGTCCAATTTTCACTGTTTTGGCCCAAATCACCTCCAGAATGTCATGAAACTTTATTTATCTACAAAATAACACAAAACACATCAAAATATTCACAAAACTCAAGAAACTATACAAAATATTAGGTTAAATGAGTGAGAAATAGTGATAGATTTACCACTCATCACACCCTCAAACCTAACATTTTGCTAGTCCTCGAGCAAAACATAAAATAACATAAATAAATTAACTAAGCCACTTTCGTAGGGATCACAGTTGCACTTAGCGTATGCAACAAGCCTTTAAACCCCTAGGTGTCCCTAGTGGACGAGTTGTAGTCTCGTGAGGGTTTACAGCAATGATACTCCCAAACATTTTACAAAAGTAAAAAAATGTAGTAAAACTAATGCACACAAAAGCAAAAAGACAAGCGAAAAGAGAATAAAGATGTTAGTGACTAATCAGGTGAAACTTTTACTCTAAGTTACTAGTTGTTTTGTTTTATTCTAAATTACTGAATAAGTAAATTCTCCGATTATTTTTACCATTCTTCATATACATAGCCAACAAAATATTAAACAACTTATTTTTGCCCACAACAGTCATAAGTGTAGTTGATAAGAGAATAATATTTTTGTCCTAAAGTTCTATCAGATTTCACACCTTTTTGTAGCAATTGAATAATTTTTCTCATTTTTCTGATTTTTTCTTTGATTTTTCTCTATTTTTTATTTATATACAATACCTTCCGTCTATGTAGCGAGTGTTGGGTCGGTGACTCCCAAACCAGTTGGCTTTAGGGCACCAGGTGTTAAGACACCCCTACGGACTTAATTACTCAGACTTCATATATATATATTTTTGCAGCATCTTCAATCCATGTAACGAGCTTTGGGCCAGTGACTCACAAACCAGTTGGCTTTAGGGCACTAGGTGTTAAAACACCTTTACAGACTTAATAACTCAGATCTCAGACGTTTTTTTTTTTTTTTACTCAATTGTTTTTTGAGATGTTTCCTCCAATTAAACTAGAGCACTGAATATTACAAACTTTTCAATTTTAGCTCATGTCCGTATGTTACTATATATGTTGATAATATCTGTCAACTGAGCATATGAAGATCCATTTGAGTCCGTTTTAAGGAGAATTCACAAATTAAATAATTCAAAATGAAATAAATAAAAATTAACTTGTTTCGAAATAGGTTTGAGATACGTCTCAGGAGTAGAAACTCCTTACTCAGCTATCTCTTACCAATTTCATCTTTTTAGTCAAATAAAAATGCAAAATATTTTTGTAATTTTTGAAAATTTTCAAATTTTTTTGTATTTTTCGAAAAATTTTGGACTAAAAATAAAAATAACACACAAACTAAAATAAGGTACTGATCAACTAATTCCCTTCCCCAAACCTAAATGAGACATTGTCCCCAATGTCTTAAACAGTAAAAGGAGAGTTAAGAAGGTCGTACCTGGTTAGCTGAAATCTACAGGAAATTAAAGGTTAAGATCGAGATTAATCTGACGCATCTTACCACGATCGTTATCAGACCAATTTATCTTTGAAAGAATAGGGTCAACTTGTGGTTCATAGGCTATGAGTTGGTCTATTAGATCCGGAGCAGTTCTGACAGTGAAGAGAAATTCTTTCATAGGTTTTGACACGAACCCATTTCTCCGAGCATCATCAAGAAACACACAAAGAAAATCATAAAATCCATCAACATTAAACAGTCCAAGCGGTTTCTGGTGTATGTTCAGGTTCGCCCAAGATAATACTATAAAAATTTCCTCCAATGTACCCAAACCACCTGGCAAACCGATAAAAGCATCAGCACGGTTAATCATTTCTACCAGTCGTTCAGACATACCTAGCACGATCAGTTCCTCTCCGTTTGATGATCCAATAAGATTTGCCTCTGCCAAGGGTTTTGGGATGATTCCCAAAACTTGACTGCCTCCTTCCTGTACAACCTTTGAAACGATCCCCATAAGTCTGAGATTGCCTCCGCCATATATTAAGTGCATATTCCTTGCAGCTAAGACTCAACCAAATTCCTGTGCTGCTTCTACGTATTGTGGCTTAACACCAACATTACTACCGCAAAACACAAAGATGTTTTCAACTCGTCTTATTGAAGTGGCTTCCATTTTTTATGTATTTCTTTCTCAACTCTGGATGCCTTTAAAAATGCAATGACGGGCTAAATTTATAGTACCTGAAAAAGGGTGAGTAATAATAGCACTAGCATCTTCCAGAAGACGTTTGTTTGCTAAACAACAAAATGAATCGTGAAAGGTCAAAAAGTCTGGATCCTGTCTACGAAAATAAAGATAATTACAACAGAAAAGCGAATCAAAGCAATAATTAAGGCAACAGAATTGTGTACGCAATACGCCACTCGTTTAGTATAAATTCATTAGGATGCGTCTCAAGAATTAATTCTTTACTCAGCCATCGCTAATGAATTGTTTCTCATCTTTGTGATTGCCAAACACCATTCTTTCTGTCTTAAAATGCTTCGTTTGTGTTTTTCCCTACAAAAATAACACACAAAATTAAAAACTCTACAATATGTATACACAAAATATGAAAACAGAAATTACAACAAATTGCATGGGTTGCCTCTCTGCTAGCGCTAAATTTTTCGTCTTCAGCTAGACGTGACTGAAATCCATATGTCAAGGAGGTTTCAGCATCGTTTTGGATGTCCGATTAAAGACAATCCCATGAGCGTTGTGTAGGCATTGCATTTTCGCATGTGAAACCCGATGATGAGTCTCAATTGGAGACACTACCTTTTTAGCTAAGGATATTGCGGGAAACGGAGGTCGGAAGGGGAAATTCGGAATAAGTATGTCATCAAGTTCATTCCACAAGTTCACTGTCTTCGTTGGTGCTGCGTTCGTTACTTCGTTCGAACCTCGTGCAGATTGCGGACGTTCGTGCCACGTTCTAATTGGCGTTCGAACGGAGTCGGTGTTTCTGGTTTTGCTGCTAGCCTCGCACCCCAGCCCATTTAGCCCCCCAAAGCCCATAAAACACATCCCAAATTAATAAATAAATATTAATTTAAACATTAAACATTAAATAAAATATTTAAACCATTTACCAATTAAATAAAACATTTACCAACTTAAACTAAAATCATGCCTAATAAATAAATTGAATATATTATATACTAAACTAAAAAGAAGATATACCTAATTAAAATCAATCCTAACCAATTAAAGCCAATCATATATTTGACTTCCTAATCTAATAAGATAATTACCAATCTAAAATATTTGTATTCCTAAACCAACACAAATTAATATTACAACTTCCTAATTTAAAATATTTTGTCCCCCATCAATCTTGTGTATGCCTTTCTTGGAAATCCTAATTGAATACCAAAATCCTTTCCTTGTGAGACAAGGGCAACCCCTAGCTCTCTTCTATATAAACATGCACTAACCTAGCCACTTTTTCTCTAGACTCTCTAATGCACGTCCAAGACAAAGAAAAACACTTGACATATACACAAAAAGAGAACAAAGAGCCCCAACCATCTCCTCCATAGCCAAATCCACCACAAGCAACTATCCTCCATAGCCGAATCCAAAACATCCTCTCCTTCACCGAGAACACATCCCCTTGAATCACCTTAAAAAACAGCAGCCTAAACCACTCCCAAAACAGTCCATAAGATCCCTTAAAACATTGACATAAAATACACTTACAATCTTTGAAATAACCACACAAAACCACACCAAAAAGAAACACAGAACAGTCCACCAAGAACACCAAAACAGTCCACAAACAGTAAGCAGAGGACACAGAGGAAACGGCAGCAAAACCACAAGGAAACAGCAGCAAAACGGAGTCGGAACAGTAGCTTGAGCGGCCGAACAGCGAAGGAAGAGGCAAACCAGTGAACCAGAAAAGTTGCGGAGCTTTACCCCCTTCCGATTTTCGTGAAACGCGAGTCCGAGAGACAGCTTAAAAGGTTAGACCTGAGGGTATCTTTTACACTTATTCTTATTTAATTTCTGGTCATTTATTTTGATTATATTTTCAGTATTTGTGGCATTTGTTGTGTGTGTGGGTTATGGATGAATGGAAGAGTGTTGTCTCTTGTGGTATATAGGATGGAAACCCAGACGTAAATTCCGTAGCCGAATCCGAATTGACGGTAGTGCGGTCTGTACTTGGGACACAACTCCACGTACCACTTGAGTAAACGTCACATTCTCTTGTTTTGTGTTGCTTTGGTTTATTTATTTCTCGTCATTCAAATTCTGTATGTTGCTTATTCTCGTATGATACGATCGAGTGCATGAGCTTAGTAAGTGCGATGAAAGGTCCCCTATTTGGAGGGGTTAAAATCCTTCACCACGATGCTCTGCCGCACCGATTGATGTGTGTTCGGTTGAATGCGAGATACGTTCAATCGATCATACTTAGTTTGATATGATTGTCTTTATTTTCGTATGCATGATTCAACCGAGCGCATGGGCTTAGTAAGTGTGATGTGAGATCCCCTATGGGGAGGGGCTAAAGCCCTTTACCACGCTGCTTTGCCGCGCCGGTTGATGTGTGTTCGGTTGGATACAAGATACGTTCAATCAGGCACACAATGTTTAATATTATTGCTTTTAATTCTTTGTATGCATGATTCAGTCGAGCGCATGGGCTTAGTATGTTGGTCTAAAGGTCCTCTCTTTGAGAGATCAAGAGCCCCAAAGGCCACCTTTACGGCAGTACTTCGCCGCGCCCCTTTATTTGTCGATTATGTATTGCGTCCCATTTCATGCATCAGGTCTGTTCCCGTTCGAACGCGTTTACGAACGCAACTCGAACGCGCATGCATTTTTGCCTTGTCATGCATCAGGTCTTATTTATGTTCGAACGCGTTCACGACGCCATACGAACGTGAGCATTCTGTTTCATTTCCGTTCGAACGCGTTAACAAAAAAACCCCCATACGACGAGAGCATTCTGTTTCATTTCCGTTCGAACGCGTTATCAAACGCCATACGAACGCGAACCTTCTGTTTACCGTTCGAACGCGTTTACGAACGCTACACGAACGCGCACCCACTGAACTGAGTCCCTTCATTAGATTTCATGCATAGTTTTCCTAGTAGCTATCTCCACATGTATGAATACAAATATGTCAATGTATTACAATTCATATGCTTATGTCATGATAACATTTGAGTATTATTTCTTGCGGTATATCGGATGAAACCCAGACGTAAATTCCGTAGCCGATTCCGAATGGACGGTAGTGCGGTCTGTACTTGGGATACAATTCCACGTACCACTTGGAAAAGTGCCCATATGTGTGCTTGTATGGTTAATATGTGTGCTTGTTTTTTCTTGAATGTAATATGCCAATGAAGTTGTATGTTCGTTACTACTTTGATATATTTTTAAGCATGCAATGTTAGATGTGAGATATATGTGAAATGTGTGCATAAGTTTTATTTTGTGTATGGGAATTTAGAAGCATGATACTCTTGGAAATAAGTGTTACTTAAGCTTGATTAAATTATTACATAAATCCTTTCATTACAAGTGACATGAGTAAGGGACCATTCCGAACCCAACGGTTTGAGGTCTTCCCTTGCGAGGGGTGAGTGCGGCCTTAAATCTTTGTCCCGGTTCACACCGGGTGGCGACTCCATGTTATTTCGTACTTCCCAACTAGGCCGCGAGCCTAGAAACGCGTCGCCCAGGTTCTGTTGTCTACAGTCTGGCGACTCCACTGGGGATAGAGAATTGGCCCCGAAATATTGTCTTGTAATGTTTGGATTTATGTTTTAATTGACCACGTCTATAGTGGATAAAGTGGGGGTTAAATCAAGGGCACTTTTAGGCTAGGTAATGGTTTGGTGTCTTCCTTCACTCACTACCTTTCTAGAAGGAAAAGCTGTGAGGACACCTATATGGCCATCTACTCGTAGCCTTTGTGATGGACTAATTTGGAGGACTCGTTGTTTATTCCTGACACCAAGCGATAAGAGCCTAAGAGGCTTTGGGTATTTAAGTGAGCCTCGCTCCACCTTCCCTCTGGGGAATCTACAACGGGAAATCCATTTGACAGTCCGTCACACACCATAGCTCATTGGCACGTACCTTAGTGTATAAAAAGGGATACGCTCACTTGGTCGCTTGAACCCTTGAGTGGGGAGACCTAGTTGTGGGCTATCCTTCGCCGGTGAGAGCCTTTGTCCATACTCTTGCAAATCCATAGACCGGTTTGTATGGTTAAAGTAACAATTATTTCCTTGAGAATGTGCTTATGGACCATCCTCATTTGGATGCAGTTGGACTATTGTCAGAAATGCGGGCTTGCTGGGCCATTTAAACTGGGGCAAGTTCGTACTGTATGACTATTAGGCCCAAGGCTTCTGAAATGTTGATGGGCCATTATGTAAAAATTATTATGTCATGTTTGCATTATCTCCCTTCTATGCTTGTGTTTGGGAACATCATCGTTTGGATCCATTTGGACCATTTGTCATGGGATATGGGCTTGTTGGGCCATTTAAACTGGGACAATGATGTATTCCATGACTATTGGGCCAAAGGCATCTAAGTGTTGGTGGGCCACCTTGTGCTTGTGTTCGAAATATTATCATTTGGATTTAGTTGGGCTCTTTGCCATAAGACATGAACTCGTTGGGCCATTTAAACTGGGACGGGTTCACTCTTATGACAATTGTCCCAAAAGCTTCTAAAATGATAATAGGCCGATTTGTTTGAGAATTTTATTTAATTTAGTATGTTATATGTTACATGCATCTCATGCACCTCATGCATACATATATCATGTTAACACCGTCTATGTCTCAAAAAGACAACATAGATACCGTTTGGGTTAGAGAAGGGACAAGGACTCACTAAAAGAACAAGTATGAGTGAATCCGATAATGAGGTGTCCCATATGGATCAGTTAGAGAACAGTCTCGCCAAAGTCACTGAACAGTTGCAGGCTTTGACTACTGTTGTGGCTGGTATAGCCGGGTCTCGTGCTGGGGGTAGTTCTGGGGATGCAAGGCAAGAGGAACCTCCGAACAGATTGGGGGATGATACCCCCACTTTTGATGATGATATGGCAGAGTATGCAGCGGGCAGAGTATCTGGGTCTCAGAAAAAGTTACAGAAACTTCGGGATCAGGTTGAGTCGGTTACCCGCAAGATGAGGGGTAAGAATGAGGATTTGCTGGATTATGACACATTGACTTTTAAGGAACAGTTGCCGGCACAATTCAAGATACCGGATATGGCTAAGTTCAACGGGAATGGGGATCCGAGGGTGCATCTCCGACAGTTTGTATCAGTCATGAGTTCAGTTGGCTTATCTCAGCGTCAGGTACAGAAAATGTTTGGAATGTCGCTTGAAGGAGCTCCCGTGGTATGGTACCACAGTTTGGAGAAGAAAGTAAAGGAAGATTGGAGGGAGTTGGCCGATGCTTTCCTGAAGCAATATGTCACTGACTTGGAGATCGATCTATCGCTCCGTGATCTGGAGAATGTTAAGCAGAAAGCGGAGGAGAGTTTTAAGGAGTATGTGGACCGGTGGAGGGGTCAGTTATTGAAAATGAACACTAGGCCTTCGAAGAAGGATCAGATCAAGATGATTATCAAGGGCACCAAGCCCTCCATTTACGGCAAGTTGAGGAGGATGACCTCCATGATTGCAGACTTTCGACAGTTGAGGGAAACTGTCATGGATATTGAGGAAGAAGAGGCCGAGAATAGAAAATTCTATGGTCTGAACATGAGGCCTATTGGGGGGGACATCGGGAACAAAGCCCGTTCGGCTGAAATTGTTGCTATCCGGAACATGCAGTTTTCCAACTTGGGAAGGTCCCTGTCTAAGGTGCTAGAGAAATTGAAGAGGCAAGGGCTTTTAAAACCCTTGGATACCAAACCATTACCCAATCCCCTACCATCACATTATAACCTAAGCCTTTACTGCCACTTCCACCAACAAAAGGGCCATGACACCGACAACTGCGCCCGACTTCGCCATGAAATCCAAGACCTGATAGACTCCAAAAAAATACCCAACCCAGAAACAGAACAGCCTGACACACACAGAAACCCATTACCCAACTACCGTGCCGTACCACCACCAGCCTACATGATTAATTCTGGCCTCCCAGAAGACCTTGTCCTGAAATCCTTTCACCCTCAAGCCTTTTGCCTGGGAATCTGGGATAGTACTAGTGAGGATGAGTTTGAGCAGAAGAAAAACTTTTGGCTTGATTTCTCTAGCAGTGACGAGGAGGAAGTAAGAGGAATGACACATAGTGGTCGTTTTTACAATGATATGGCGGAAAAGGGTAAGGAAGCTTTGACAGATGGTAGAGAAGTGGTTGAGACTGCAGAAAATACTGAAGGGGATATAGTGCTGAGGCAATTGAGGAAGACTAGAGCACAAGTGAGTATCTGGGAACTATTATGTGCATCTCGGGAGCATAGGCAGGCTATGGTTGAGGCCTTGAGCAAGATTGTGGTACCGGAGGATGCCAACCCCGCAATGTTTGTTGGGTCGATTCAGAAAGAAGCTTTGCAGATATCCTTTTCTGAGGATGAACTTCTGGTGGAGGGAAGAAATCATAACAGGCCTCTATTTATCATGGCCGAGGTGAGGGGCAAGAAAACTTCATGTGTGATGGTGGATGACGGTTCGTCCATCAATATGTGCCCGTTGAAAATTCTGGCAAGATTGGGTATGAAAGCAACAGACTTGGACCCCTCCAGTATGACTATTAAAGCTTATGACGACAGTAAAAGGGGAGTTGAGGGTACCTTTGTGGCTATGGTCAAGGTAGGGCCGATTGAGGATGAGGTTGAGTTCACAGTGCTTGACATCCCAGCCACTTTTGCCTTATTGTTGGGAAGGCCTTGGTTTCACAAACTTGGGGGCGTGCCTTCCACTTTGCATCAGATGATCAAATTCCCGTATGAGGGAGAAGTTGTTACCATCCGGGCTGAGTTAGATAATGCCGTGGCTGCCTTGGAGATACAACCTTTCACGAGGTTTCAGGTGTCAGCTAATTTCGAGGAATGGGTGGATCCTAGGGTGGCTAGGATTATGGAGAAGATGAAGTTTGAGCCGGGAAAAGGATCAAAATTTCTGGATTTCAGAGGACAGACTACTCGGAAGGGTTTGGGGTACAAATCTGACGAAGAAAAGCCAAAGGTCAAGAAAAAAGGCCTGAGACTGATGGAGTGCTTTGTGAAAGCTTCAGGGTATCAAGGAGAGCCTGAACCTATGGAGGTTAATGGGATTGTGGTACCTGGGTTTGAGATCTTCCAGGATTTGTTGGGTGAGAAGCCACTGACTGGAAAAGCTGTGGAAGCAGAGATTTGGGAAGAAGAATTGATGAAGTTAGAGAGCCTGACTCTGGGAGAGGATGAGAAGCCTGAGGAAGACCTGATTGGAAAGGAAGAAGTGTCTATAGATGATGAAAAGGTTATTCTTATTTAATTTCTTAAAAGGTTAGACCTGAGGGTATCTTTTACACTTATTCTTATTTAATTTCTGGTCATTTATTTTGATTATATTTTCAGTATTGTGGCATTTATTGTGTGTATGATGTGTGTTGTGGGTATTGGATGAATGGAAGAGTGTTGTCTCTTGTGGTATATAGGATGGAAACCCAGACGTAAATTCCGTAGCCGAATCCGAATGGACGGTAGTGCGGTCTGTACTTGGGACACAACTCCACGTACCACTTGAGTAAACGGCACCTTCTCTTGTTTTGTGTTGCTTTGGTTTATTTATTTCTCGTCATTCAAATTCTGTATGTTGCTTATTCTCGTATGATACGATCGAGTGCATGGGCTTAGTAAGTGCGATGAAAGGTCCCCTAATTGGAGGGGTTAAAATACTTCACCACGATGCTCTGCCGCACCGATTGATGTGTGTTCGGTTGAATGCGAGATACGTTCAATCGAGCATACTTAGTTTGATATGATTGTCTTTATTTTCGTATCCATGATTCAACCGAGCGCATGGGCTTAGTAAGTGTGATGTGAGATCCCCTATGGGGAGGGGCTAAAGCCCTTTACCACGATGCTTTGCCGCGCCGGTTGATGTGTGTTCGGTTGGATACAAGATACGTTCAATCGGGCACACTATGTTAAATATTATTGCTTTTAATTCTTTGTATGCATGATTCAGTCGAGCACATGGGCTTAGTATGTTGGTCTAAAGGTCCTCTCTTTGAGAGATCAAGAGCCCCAAAAGGCCACCTTTACGGCAGTACTTCGCCGCGCCCCTTTATTTTATCGATTATGTATTGCGTCCCATTTCATGCATCAGGTCTGTTCCCGTTCGAACGCGTTTACGAACGCAACTCGAACGCGCATGCATTTTGCCTTGTCATGCATCAGGTCTTATTTATGTTCGAACACGTTCACGGACGCCATACGAACGTGAGCATTCTGTTTCATTTCCGTTCGAACGCATTAACAAACGCCATACGAACGAGAGCATTCTGTTTCATTTCCGTTCGAACGCGTTATCAAACGCCATACGAACGTGAACCTTCTGTTTACCGTTTGAACGCGTTTACGAACGCTACACGAACGCGCACCCACTGAACTGAGTCCCCTTCATTAGATTTCATGCATAGTTTTCCTAGTAGCTATCTCCACATGTATGAATACAAATATGTCAATGTATTACAATTCATATGCTTATGTCATGATAACATTTGAGTATTATTTCTTGCGGTATATCGGATGGAAACCCAGACGTAAATTCCGTAGCCGATTCCGAATGGACGGTAGTGCGGTCTGTACTTGGGATACAATTCCACGTACCACTTGGAAAAGTGCCCATATGTGTGCTTGTATGGTTAATATGTGTGCTTGTGTTTTCTTGAATGTAATATGCCAATGAAGTTGTATGTTCGTTGCTACTTTGATATATTTTTAAGCATGCAATGTTAGATGTGAGATATATGTGAAATGTGTGCATAAGTTTTATTTTGTGTATGGGAATTTAGAAGCATGATACTCTTGGAAATAAGTGTTACTTAAGCTTTATTAAATTATTACATAAATCCTTTCATTACAAGTGACATGAGTAAGAGACCATTCCGAACCCAACGGTTTGAGGTCTTCCCTTGCGAGGGGTGAGTGCGGCCTTAAATCTTTGTCCCGGTTCACACCGGGTGGCGACTCCATGTTATTTCGTACTTCCCAACTAGGCCGCGAGCCTAGAAACGCGTCGCCCAGGTTCTGTTGTCTACACGTTGCTTTTGAATGGTCTCTTCCAAAGGTAAAGGGGCAAAAAGAGTTTTGTCATATTCAGTGCTCGTGTCACCTTTTTGCTCATTGTTGTTCCAGTGATTCCTGCAAAGAAAGAAAGAAAATCAGGAGGTCTCATATGGTGCTTGACTTGGAATGGGAGTTCCATTCTGTCAAGCTTCTGGTTGATATCTTTGATTTGTACTCCCCGATACAGCGATGTTTCTCCTGAATGCTCTGGATCTTTATTATGGTCAGACATTTGCTCCTCCATTTGCTCTGCTTTTTGTTCCACATTTTCTTCACAGATGAATTATAAAATTTTTGTATTCAGCTCTTCATCTGTCATCTGTGAAATACATGCTTCAAAATTGTCAACCTGAAGATGCAAAGATGTTTCTGACATTAGGTTTTCATCCTCTGATACGACTGGAATGGATGGTTAAGATAGATTTTCTTCAAACATCAAGGTAAAGCATGCTCCAAGATCTTCATTTTGAGGATTGAAAGTTTGATCCTCCGTTGTTGGTACAGTTGGTACAAATAGATCAGCTTCATCCTTGTCAGAACCTGAATAATAAAAGTCAAATTGAGACTTTGCCGGTTCGGACTCCTGAACTGATACCTCTGGTTGTTGATACTGCTCAGCCTCCTCCTCAGTTGAAGTGTCATTGTGAAATGATTGGTACTCGAAGGCTTCATCGGTGTCATCTGAAACTGGTTCTTGAGGTATGTAGTTCTGGTTTTCTGTGAATTGTCTCATTTGATCTGTCATCCTCTGAATGAATTCTGATTGTCTCTGAATACTTTCAAATTGATTCTGACTTGTTTCAAGAATTGTATCCAACTTTTCTTTTCGTTTCTTGAACATATCTTCGAGCATGTTTAGCAACTGATCTTCATCTGATGGTTCTGGTTGTTGATGAAGATCATAGGTAGATGGTGGATAAGATGGAAAATGTGGTTATGTGAAATGTGATGGCTCGTCATACCATGAAGTATCTTGATAGCTTTGCCACCCTGTATGGTAGTTGTATTCGCAATAATCTCTAGGGTGGTTACCATTACATATGTCACATCTCCCCATTGCGTTCTGTTGAGCAAATGTGGTATTGCTTGGTTCTGGCATCCAGTGATAGTCGTTGGGTTGTACAACAGGTCTCAGAAAATCGGACTGTTGCTCCCAGATTTGGGGTGTATCTTCTAGTAAAGCTCGTGATCTCTCAATCTCCCAATAATGTTCCATTTTTCAATCACCTGAAAACAAAAGAAAGAGATAAAAATTACAGATAAAAATAAAGAAAATTATATACAAGTAAATTAGATAGCTTCAAAATTAATAACTAAAGAAAAAAAGTCCTCGGCAACGGCGCCAAAAACTTGACCGGCGTAAACACACACGTATAACGCAAGCGCACGTATCGTTCAAGTAGTATAAAAATATCGATCCCACGATGACTTAATTTCTACTGTTGTTATTAATTATTGATACTATTTATTTACAAATATCTAATTTGAGGGAGAAGAGAATGATTGCTTGATTGATTTGGTAGATTGTAGATTTGCTAAATAAATAAATAAAAATACAAAAGAAAATACTAAAGAAAATATCAAAAGACACAAAGATCTAGGGTTGTGAATCCTTCTAATATCTTTTAAAATATGAAGTGATTATTTTATGTTTGTGTAATAAATCAGTTTACTAACCTGGAACACTAAATTATGCAAAAGCCTCTGTCGATGGTCAGACGCAAATACCCAGTTTAACCCAATTGAACCATATGTCTATGTCAACCAAATTATCTGGATTCATTAAGTTTAAGTTCTAATTATAGCTACCCCCGCCCGACAGGTATATGTCTATCCTGTAAGGAAATCTATTAAAGGGTTATCTATCCTCAAGGAAGATCGTTGGCTATTAAGTCTAAGGCTGAAACCTAAAATCTCTATGTCTAGTTCATTTTAGATTTACCACATCAATCTTATTGGTGATCAGACAACAAGAAGCATTAAGCTTAAGACTTAATAATTAAACCTTTAAATTACCCAAACTATAAAATAACCCCTTATAAACCGGTGATATTAGAATTCATCACAACCCCAGATAACTAACACATAACTAGGGCTAGTAAAAACTTAAAAGTAAAAGACATAAAGTAAAAATATTAAAAAGTAAAAGACATAAAGTAAAAGCTGAAAAGTAAAATAAAATAAAAAAAATGTTAAGGTAAAATGAATTACTTTTACTATTTACTATTTTAGATATCTCCCATAAAATAATATATAAACTTGTGATAATATTACCAACCGACCAATCTGGCGGTATCCTTTATTAGTCAGGTTTAAACCAGATTAAAATGAATTACCAACCGACCAATCTGGCGGTATCCTTTTTAAGTCAATATTTTAAATAGTGAATATATTATTTTTAAGGGAGATTAATCTAAATAGTAACAGTAAAAGAATTACCTTTCACCCTAGCTGGGGAAATTACCTCCTCATGGTGAATAGTAAAAACTGTAAAAATTAAAAAAGTAATTACTATATTAACAAAACGTAATTAAAATTATTACAAAACTAAAAACTAAAAAAAACTAAAAACTAAAAGAAACTAGAGAGAGAAACTCTCTCTTTACATCAAAGAGATGAGAGAGAGTGGTACAACTAAAACTGAAATTTGAAGCTCTATTTGTAGGCCCTGGTAGGCTTCCAGCGTCGTGACGCCAAGGCCTTTGGCGTCGCTACGCCAGATTCTGTCGACGTGGCACGCTCTGGTTCGTCGGTTTGCAGATTCTGGATAAGCTGATAAGGTGACACGTGGCGAGGTGGTTGGGCTTCAATTATTGTGACACATGACGGCTTTTGATTGGTCGATGAGATTCTTATCCGCCACGTGTCAGATAAGGATTAGATACTCAATGATTGATGCTGACGTGGCGGTGACGTGGCGACACGTGAGAAAGAGACTGTTGGCACCGTAGGATTGCGACACGTGGCACTTCCTGATTGGCAGATGATGACGTGGCGGTGAGGTGGCAGTTTGACTTGATCAACCTGGTGATATGGCTGATGATGTGGCAATGACATGGAGTGACACGTGGCACACGTGGCGATGGCGACTGTCGGCACCGTAGGATGCTGACACGTGGCACGGCGCGTGTTAGCAGATCGGCTGTGTGATGGTGACACGTGGCACGACACACGTTAGCAAAGTCAAACTTTTCTCAGATTCTGACACATGGACCCGGCGCACGTTAGCACTGTTCGGCGCACGTTAGGCGTCGCGACGCTGAAGGTCTTGGCGTCGCGACGCGAGAATTTACCAAAATGCCCTTTTCGTCCAATTTTCACTGTTTTGGCCCAAATCACCTCTAGAATGTCCTGAAACTTTATTTATCTACAAAATAACACAAAACACATCAAAATATTCACAAAAATCAAGAAATTATACAAAATATTAGGTTAAATGAGTGGGAAATAGTGATAGATTTACCACTCATCAACAGTTTGTTCCCTACTCTTTAAGTCAAATAGTCTTTGACTTGGAGAGTAATTTGTCACGTGTATCACCTGGGATATATTTTGATATGTAAATCTTTTGTCTGGAGTAGCCAAAGGTTTAAGGCTTCAACTTAACTCTACAAGAGACGTGGGGAATGTTCCCAGTCGACTGAACCGGTTGAAGGTCAGGTCTTGAACTTGACTCTACCTGAGTCAATGTGGAATGTTTCCAGTCGACTGAACCTGATGAAGGTCAGGATAATCCCCATACTATGGGTCCAAAGACCAGGGGAGTCTATAATTGGCGTCTGAACTAGATGAAGTCCAGGTCTTGAACTTGACTATACGTGAGTCAATGGGGAATGTTCCCAGTCGACTGAACCTGATGAAGGTCAGGATAATCCCAATATTACAGGTCCTAAGACCAGGGGAGTCTATAATTGTTATTTGGACCAGATGAGGGCCATGTCTTGAACTTGACTCTACATGAGCCAATGAGGAATGTTCCCAGTCGACTGAACCTGATGAAGGTCAGGATAATCCCCATACTACGGGTCCAAAGACCAGGGGAGTCTATAATTGTCGTCTGGACCAGATGATGGCCAGGTCTTGAACTTGACTCTACATGAGTCAATGAGGAATGTTCCCAGTCGACTGATCCTAATGAAGGTCAGGATAATCCCCATACTACGGGTCCTAATACCAGGGGAGTCTATAATTGTCGTTTGGACCAGATGAAGGCCAAGTCTTGAACTTGACTCTACATGACTTATTTGCTAGTTTGCAAGTTCTAGATGGATACTCTTCTAATTTTGCTCGATGTGTAAATCATAGTGTGTAGGATTTGTAGCATGAAAAGTCATGATTGTCATGTGTTTATGCAAAATTTAATCGCATCGACTTTCTGTGTAATCTTACCGAAAGATGTTTATGAGCGTTTAGTTGAAATGGGGATGTTCTTCAAGAAATTATGCTCAAAGGCTTTAAGGGTGGATGTGTTGGAAAGCTTAGAATACAACATTGCAAAAACCATTTGCAAGCCTGAGCGAATATTCCCTATATCTTTTTTTTTTGATATTATGGTGCACTTGTGTACACATTTACCAAGTGAAACAATGGTAGCTGGGCTTGTACAATATAAATGGATGTTTCCTTTTGAAAGGTATAAGCATATCTACTCTGATCTATATATTTTCTTTATATTCCATATTCAGGATGAGTTGTAAAACTTCATATTTATTTTAAAATAGGGAAATGCGAAAATTTAAAGGTTATGTGCGTAATAAAGCTCGTCAGGAAGGATCAATAGCTAAGGGCACGTATCGTTCAAGTAGTATAAAAATATCGATCCCACGAGGACTTAATTCCTACTGTTGTTATTAATTGTTGAATCTATTTATTTACAAATATCTAATTATAGGGAGAAGAGAATGATTGTTTGATTGGTTGAAAATGGTTTTACAAAATAAATAAATAAATAAAAAGATAAAAGAAAATACTAAGGAAAATAACAAAAGATAAAAAGATCTAGGGTTGTGATTTCTTTTAATATCATTTTAAAGATGAAGTGGTTATCTTAAAGTTGGTAATATATTGATTTATTAACCTGGAACACTAAATTATGTGTAAGCCTCTGTCGATGGTCAGACACAAATACCCAGTTTAACCCAATTGAACCATATGTCTATGTCAACCAAATTATCTGGATTCATTAAGTTTAAGTTCCAATTATGGCTACCCCCGCCCGACAGGTATATTCCTATCATGTAAGGAAATCTATTAAAGGGTTATCTATCCTCAAGGAAGATCGTGGGCTATTAAGTCTAAGGCTGAAACCTAAAATCCCTATGTCTAATTCATTTTAGATTTACCATATCAATCTTATTGGTGATCAGACAACAAGAAGCATTAAGCTTAAGACTTAATAAATAAACCTTTAAATTACCCAACTATAAAATAATCCCTTATAAACCGGTGATATTAAAAGTCATCACAACCCCTAATTAACTAACACATAATTAGGACTAGTAAAAACATAAAATTAAAAGACATAAAGTAAAAATGCTGAAAAAGTAAATTACAATAAAATAAAATGCTAAGGTAAAAGGAATTACTTTTACTACTACTAATTTAGATATCTCCCATAAAATAATATATAAACTTGTGATAAATTTACCAACCGACCAGTCTGGCGGTATCCTGATTAAGTCAAATTAAGTCCAACCAGCCATTAAGGCGGAACCAAAAATAAATTTACCAACCGACCAGTCTGGCGGTATCCTTGATTAGTCAGGTTTAAAACATATTAAAATTAAATTACCAACCGACCATTATAGCGGTATCCCTTATTAAGTCAATATTTTAAATAGTTAATATATTATTTTTAAGGGAGATTAATCTAAATAGTAACAGTAAAAGAATTACCTTTCACCCTAGCTGAAAAAGTTACTTCAACATGGTGAATAGTAAAAACTGTAAAAAGTAAAAATTAAATTACTATTATTACAAAAAGTAATTAAATTATTTACAAAACTAAAAATAAAAAAAAAACTAAAAAAAATAAAAATAAAAATTCTAGAGAGAGAAACTCTCTCTAGAGAGAGAAATCAAGAGAGAGAGAGGAGTGTTAAAATTCTGAAATTCGCGCAGTATTTATAGAAATATTTTTCACTGTTTGCGCGTCGCGACGCCAAGGAGCTCAGCGTCGCGACGCTGGATTTGTCGACGTGGCACGCTGAGGAGACGACACGTAGCAAGGCGGCTGACTATTCACGCGACACGTGTCAAGGCGGCTAATTCTCAATTATTGTGATGACATCATTGATGACGTCATGCTGACGTGGCGCTGACGTGGCGTGGCGGCTGACTGTTCACTTGTCGGCACAATAGGATTGCGACACGTGGCGACACGTGTCAGGTTGTGATTGGCTGAGGCTGACGTGGCAAGTTGACTCGGTTGACCTGCTGACGTGGACGATGATGTGGCATGACACGTGGCAAGGTTGACTTGTTGACCGATGATGTGGCAGATGACGAGGCGACACGTGTCAAGTCTGAGTGTCGGCAGCATATGATGATGACACGTGGCACGGCGCATGTTAGCAGATCGGCTGTGATGGTGACACGTGGCACGGCGCATTTTAGCAAAGTCAAAACTTCTCAAATGGTTGACCGTTGACCAGACGCATGTTAGCAGATTCGGCTCACGCTGGGCGTCGCGGCGCGCAGTGTTCCAGCGTCGCGACGCGTAAAAGACTAAAATATCCCTGTTGACGTATTTTTGTCCGGTTTTGCCCTAAATTGCCTCCAGTGCTGTCCAAACTTTATTTATCTGCAAAATAACAATAAAACACATCAAAACGTTCACAAAACAAAAGAAACTATACAAAATATTAAGTTAAATGAGTGGGAAATAGTGATATAAATACCACTCATCACACCCCCAAACCTAACATTTTGCTAGTCCTCGAGCAAAATACAAAATAACATAACAAAACTTAACTAAGCCATTTTCGTAGGGATCACGGTTGCATTTAGCATATACAACAAGCCTTTAAACCCCTAGGTGTCCCTAGTGGACGAGTGTAGTCTCGTGAGGGTTTACAGCAATGATACCCACAAACATTTTACAAAAGTAAAAAGGTATTAAAACTAATGCACACAAAAGCAAAAAGACAAGCGAAAAGAGAATAAAGAAGTTAGTGACTAATCAGGTGAAAATTCTATTCCAAGTTACTATTTGTTTTGTTTCTTTCTAAATTACCGAATAAGTAAATTCTCCGATTATTTTTACCATTCTCCATATACACAGCTAACAAAATATTAATCAACTCATTTTTGCCCACACAGTCATAAGTGCAGTTGATAAGAGAGTAATATTTTTGTCCTAAAGTTCTATCAGATTTCACACATTTTTGTAGCAATGGAATAATTTTCTGATTTTTCTGATTTTTTCTTTGATTTTTCTCTATTTTTTATTTATATACAATACCTTCCGTCTATGTAGCGAGCTTTGGGTCGGTGGCTCCCAAACCAGTTGGCTTTAGGGCACCAGGTGTTAAGACACCCCTAAGAACTTAATTACTCAGATTTCAGATATATATATTTTTGCAGCATCTTCGATCCATGTAGCGAGCTTTGGGCCAATGACTCCCAACCAGTTGGTTTTAGGGCACTAGGTATTAAAACACCCTTACAGACTTAATAACTCGGATCTCAGACGTTTTTTTTTTTTTTTTTTTTTTTTTTTTTTTTTTTTACTCTATCACTATTTAGAGATGCTTCCTCCAATTAAACTATAGCACGGAATATTACAAACTTTTCAATTTTAGCTCATGTCCGTATGTTTCCATGTAAGTTCATAATACCTGTCAACTGAACATATGAAGATCCATTTTAGTCAGTGTTAAGGAGAATTCACAAATTAAATAATTAAAAAGGAAATAAACAAAAATTAACTTATTTCGAAATAAATGGTTTGAGATACGTATCAGGAGTGGAAATTCCTTACTCAGCTACCTTTTACCAATTCCACCTTTTTAGTCAAATTAAAAACACAAAAAATGCAAAATATTTTTGTAATTTTTGAAAAATTTTCAATTTTTTTGTATTTTTCGAAAAATTTTGAACTAAAAATAAAAACAACATACAAACTAAAAACAAGGTACTAATCAACTAAATCCCTCCCCCAAACCTAAATGAGACATTGTCCCCAATGTCTTAAACAGTAAAAGGAGAGTTAGAAGGTTGTACCTGGTTAGCTGAAATTTTACAGGAAAAATTACTGATTAAGATTTATGTCCAAATTACGATTCTTACCACGATTGTTATTTGGCTATTTTTCATTAAAAATTTTGGCAGAATCACTTCTAAAAACTCAAAATTTCCCCAAAATTCACCCTAAAAAATTATCATCAATCAAATCCCAACATTGGTATTTTTTAGAAAAATTCGACAGAGTCTCCCCTGAATTTTTGATTATCCAACACAACCTAAATCTATCAAATGCCACAAACACCCCAATTCAACTCTTCGCCCCCACAATCTACAAATCAAATTAATCCACAATCCAACCCTTCGTAATTCAAAATTCCCAAATGAAACACACCACAATTCAATTTTTCAATTTACCCAATTACCAAATTAAATTTTTATCAAATCAGTACCGTAATTTCAGTTTCTGATTATGGCAGTGGTACTCTCGGCAGTGAAGATTCGGTAGCTGTGATGGTGAAGGAGGTTCTCGGCAAGGATGGCTCGGTTCCGGTTTGCGACGGTGGTGGCTAATATTCGGCAAGACAGTGGCAATTTGGCTCGGCAATGGGCTGGTTTGTCTCAGTATAGTCGGCTGTGGTTGATTCCGGCGATGTTGGTGCGGTTCTGTGATGTCTTGGAAGTGGGTCACAGCTCCGGTAATGGATTCGTGGTGGGTAGTTTCGGCCAGATGGTGGTGCTCAGAACCGGCGATGAAGGTCTCGGCAAGGATGAAGATGGTGTTGATCTCTGCGATGGCTCACGGTGGTGGATCTTGGTTGGCTAAGATTCGGTCACGGTGATGAAGGTAATGGCTCGCGGTGGTGATGGCTGGTTCTAAGTGAGCCTTGATGGATCTTGGTGGTTCACGGTGGTGGGTATCTCGGCTTTTGCGGTTTCGGTGATGGTGGAGATTTGAGAGAAAATGGTGAGATCTGGGTGGTTTCGGCTTGTGGCGAAGGTGATGGTTAACAATGGAGGTTCACGATGGGGGTTGCTGTGGAGGTTCTCGGTTTGTGCGTGGTGCGTCTTGGCTGGAGAAGGCTCGGTGAAGGCTCGGCGAAGGAAGTGTTTGGTGGCTGATGGGTCTTGGTTTTGTTTGTTCTCGGTGAGTGGTTGCGGATGAAGAAGATGAAGAGTGAAAGGAGATGCTGCCAGCGCCCTGCTTATGTTCTGTGATTTCGAGGCAGCGTCGCGACGCTGATTTTTTTTTTTTTTGGCAAAATCATGTCTTGTGACGGATAAATCCATAGGGATGCCTCTCAAGAAGTGTCTTTTTACTCGGCCGTTTCCTGGATCAACTTTGTATCTTCGTGATTTTGTCAAATTTTTATTTTGAAAATCCCGCTTGCACTGGCTTGCTTTGTCCTGAAAAATTCCGTTTTTTAATTTTTTCCTGCAAAACTAACACACAAAATTAAAAAGTTCACAAAATATGAAAAATAAATTACAACAAATTGCATGGGTTGCCTCCCTGCTAGCGCTAAATTTTTCATCTTCAGCCAGACGTGACTGAAATCTATCTGTTAAGGAGGTTTCAATGTCGTTTTGGATGTCTGATTAAGGACAATCCCGTGAGCGTTGCTTTTGAAGGGTCTCTTCCAACGGTTAAAATGGCAGAAAATATTTTGTTTTATTCAGTGATCGTGCCATTTTTTTGACTTTTGTTGCTCCAGTGGTTCCTGAAAAGAAAGAAAGAAAATTAGGAGGTCTCGTATGGTGTTTGACTTGGAATGGAAGTTCCATTCTGTCAAGCTTCTGGGTGATATCTTTGATTTGTACTCCCCAAAACAGCGATGTTTTTCCTGAATGCTCTGGATTTTTATTAAGGTCAGACATTTGCTCCTCCATTTGCTCTGCTTCTTGTTCCACATGAGGATGAAAAGATGAGTCAGACATTAGGTCTTCATCCTCTGATTCGGGTGAATTGATTGACTCAAGTTGATCTTCTTCAAACATTTGTGCAAAACATTCTCCAAGATCTTCATTTTGAGGATACAGAATTCCATCCTCAACTTTTGATGCAGTTGGTACAAATATTTCAGCTTCCTCCTCGTCAGAGTCAGAATAATAAAAATCAAATCGAGACTTTGCCGGTTCAAGTTTCTGAACTGATACATCTGGTTGTTGATACTGCTCAGCCCTCCTCTGTTGAAGTGTCATTGTGAAATGATTGGTACTCGAAGGCTTCATCAGTGTCATCTGGAACTGGTTCTTGAGGTATGTAGTTCTGGTTTTCTGTGAATTGTCTGATCTGATCTGTCATTCTCTGTATGGATTCTGTTTGACTCTGAAATTGTGCATCAAATTGAGCTGCTTGTTCTTTGAACATGTGAATCAACTGATCTTCCTCGGATGGTTCTGGTTGTTGATGAAGATCAAAGGTAGATGGATAAGATGGAAAATGTGGTTCTGTGAAATGTGATGGCTCGTCGTACCATGAAGGATCTTGATAGTTCTGCCACCCTGGATGGTAGTTGTATTCGCAATAATCGCTTGGGTGGTCACCATTACATATGTCACATCTCCACATTTCGTTCTGTTGAGCAAATGTAGTATTGTTTGATTCTGGCATCCAGTAATAATCATTGGGCTGGACAACAGGCCTCAGAAAACCGGACTGTTGTTCCCAGATTTGGGGTGTATCATCTTGTAAAGCACGTAATCTTTCAATCTCCCACTAGTGTTCCATTTTTAAGTCACCTGAAATCAAAAGAAAGAAATAAAAATTACAGATAAAAATAAAGAAAATTAGATACAAGTAAATTAGATAGCTTCAAAATTAACAACTCAAGAAATATAAGTCCCCGGCAACGGCGCCAAAAACTTGACCGGCGTAAACACACACGTATAACGCAAGCGCACGTATCGTTCAAGTAGTATAAAAATATCGATCCCACGAGGACTTAATTCCTACTGTTGTTATTAATTGTTGAATCTATTTATTTACAAATATCTAATTATAGGGAGAAGAGAATGATTGTTGATTGGTTGAAAATGGTTTTACAAAATAAATAAATAAATAAAAAGACAAAAGAAAATACTAAGGAAAATAACAAAAGATACAAAGATCTAGGGTTGTGATTTCTTTTATATCATTTTAAAGATGAAGTGGTTATCTTAAAGTTGGTAATATATTGATTTATTAACCTGGAACACTAATTTATGTGTAAGCCTCTGTCGATGGTCAGACACAATACCCAGTTTAACCCAATTGAACCATATGTCTATGTCAACCAAATTATCTGGATTCATTAAGTTTAAGTTCCAATTATGGCTACCCCCGCCCGACAGGTATATTCCTATCATGTAAGGAAATCTATTAAAGGGTTATCTATCCTCAAGGAAGATCGTGGGCTATTAAGTCTAAGGCTGAAACCTAAAATCCCTATGTCTAATTCATTTTAGATTTACCATATCAATCTTATTGGTGATCAGACAACAAGAAGCATTAAGCTTAAGACTTAATAAATAAACCTTTAAATTACCCAACTATAAAATAATCTCTTATAAACCGGTGATATTAAAAGTCATCACAACCCCTAATTAACTAACACATAATTAGGACTAGTAAAAACATAAAATTAAAAGACATAAAGTAAAATGCTGAAAAATTAAATTACAATAAAATAAAATGCTAAGGTAAAATGAATTACTTTTACTACTACTAATTTAGATATCTCCCATAAAATAATATATAAACTTGTGATAAATTTACCAACCGACCAGTCTGGCGGTATCCTGATTAAGTCAAATTAAGTCCAACCAGCCATTAAGGCAGAACCAAAAATAAATTTACCAACCGACCAGTCTGGCGGTATCCTTGATTAGTCAGGTTTAAAACAGATTAAAATTAAATTACCAACCGACCAATATAGCGGTATCCCTTATTAAGTCAATATTTTAAATAGTTAATATATTATTTATAAGGGAGATTAATCTAAATAGTAACAGTAAAAGAATTACCTTTCACCCTAGTTGAAAAAGTTACTTCAACATGGTGAATAGTAAAAACTGTAAAAAGTAAAAATTAAATTACTATTATTACAAAAAGTAATTAAATTATTTACAAAACTAAAAATAAAAAAAAAAACTAAAAAAATAAAAATAAAAATTCTAGAGAGAGAAACTCTCTCTAGAGAGAGAAATCAGAGAGAGAGAGGAGTGTTAAAATTCTGAAATTCGCGCAGTATTTATAGAAATATTTTTCACTGTTTGCGCGTCGCGACGCCAAGGAGCTCAGCGTCGCGACGCTGGATTTGTCGACGTGGCACGCTGAGGAGACGACACGTAGCAAGGCGGCTGACTATTCACGCGACACATGTCAAGGCGGCTAATTCTCAATTATTGTGATGACGTCATGCTGACATGGCGCTGACGTGGCGTGGCGGCTGACTGTTCACTTGTCGGCACAATAGGATTGCGACACGTGGCGACACGTGTCAAGTTGTGATTGGCTGAGGCTGACGTGGCAAGTTGACTCGGTTGACCTGCTGACGTGGACGATGATGTGGCATGACACGTGGCAAGGTTGACTTGTTGACCGATGATGTGGCAGATGACGAGGCGACACGTGTCAAGTCTGAGTGTCGGCAGCATATGATGATGACACGTGGCACGGCGCATGTTAGCAGATCGGCTGTGATGGTGACACGTGGCACGTCGCATTTTAGCAAAGTCAAAACTTCTCAAATGGTTGACCGTTGACCAGGCGCATGTTAGCAGATTCGGCTCACGCTGGGCGTCGCGGCGCGCAGTGTTCCAGCGTCGCGACGCGTAAAAGACTAAAATATCCCTGTTGACGCATTTTTGTCCGGTTTTGCCCTAAATTGCCTCCAGTGCTGTCCAAACTTTATTTATCTGCAAAATAACAATAAAACACATCAAAACGTTCACAAAACTCAAGAAACTATACAAAATATTAAGTTAAATGAGTGGGAAATAGTGATATAAATACCACTAATCACAGACAAACGTAACCCAAAATGGAGTGGTTGTGAATGGGGGTGTCAATATTGGAGAGAAAGACTATCTTGGATTAGTAAGAGATATTGTTGAATTAGAATATCCTGGTCCTAATAAAATTATACTTTTTCAATATGATTGGTACGATGTATACAATGTATACTAAATCTTGGGGGTGAACACAATTTCGGGTCAAACCGCGAACCACATCGAACGGCACCGCACCAAACCGAACCGCGCGGTTTGAAAAAATATTAAAAATGATTTTGAACCGCACCGAATCGAACCACAAATTTCGGGTCGGTATGCGGTTTTGACCCATGTCAAACCGCGAACCGCCCAAACCGCATATTTTGACTCGAACCGCGACCCGAACCGCCTAAACCGCCGACCTGCGTACAAATTAAATATTATTTTATATTTTTCTTATTCTTTAACTATGAAAATTAAGATATTTAATGATCATATAATAATATGTAATGAATAAATGAAAATTAATGTAATTTTTTCTTCAATTATAATGTGAAAACACACAAAATTTTCTTAAAAAATTTATAATCCAAACCGCCGACCTGAACCGCTCAAACCGCTAAACCGCCAACCCTAACCGCCGCGGTTTTCCTTATCAAATTTGCGGTTTCGTTTTCTAATTTCCCAAACAGCCAACCCGCGCGGTTTGAAGTAAAAAATGAAAAAACCATCCCGAACCGCACCGCGAACACCCCTACTAAATCTTAGCAGATTTTGTCACTAAAAATATATTTTTAGTGGCGAAATTGATTTCGCCTCTAAATGTGAACTTTTAGCGGCGAATAAAATTTTCGTCACTAATATCATTTGTGACGCACTTTTAGTGGCGAAACATAATTTCGCCACTAATAGTTGTAGTAAATAATAGTTTTTAGTGGTGAAAATTTTCGCCACTAAAAATTAATTTTGTTGTAGTGAGTTGCCTTATTATTATTATTATTATTATTATTATTATTATTATTATTATTATTATATTAAACATTTTGCAGTAACCTATATGGTATATGCTGCAGTTCATACTATTTTTGATTTAATAATGGACATGAGCCATGTGGAAGATGCAGTAAGTTCTAAAGATTTTGCTACATGACAATACTTAAGAATAATGTTAGTGAAAACAATGTTAATTATGTTACTTGAAATGTTAAAGCTTTGGGAACCCTTTAATAGTTTAGTAGTAAGCTATTTTCCACCTCATTTATTTATTTATTTATTTATTTATTTATTTATTTATATATAAAAGGAACTCGAGTTCTCTCGCATGCATCGCGGAAGTTAAAAATAGATTCCAACCGTAGTTTATAAACAGACTCTGTGAGTTTGTGTATATGTGATGGGTGCTTTATGTGTATGAATAGGGCCATATTGTTTCAATAAAGATAAAATTTAATAAAAAATGATAGATATTCTTCATTAATTTTTACTAGAGATAAATCAAAATTATATCATTAATAAATCAGATTTTTTTATTAATATATACGGCATATTCTAATAAATTTTTAGATTGATCAGGGTCAATAGTGGTTCCGCAATTAGGTATGTTAATAATTTTCACAACTCACAAGTATGGCAGATCTGCATACCTGCATATCTGTTTAGACAGATTCCTTGACCTTATTGATAAGCTATCTTGCCTCAAAATTCTTCCATCACATGTGGATATTTTTATGTTAATTATTGTTTCTTTTCTTTTCTTATTTTTCAAAGAGAAAATTTATTTTCTTTAGCTGTGTATATATATATATGATGTTTCATGTTTTGATAACAAAATAAATAATATTTTTTTTTCCCGAAATTTGGTGGAATCAAATGTGTACAAATTTTGTTGGAGGCATAAAAGACAAAGTTGCTTTGGCATCGATACTCTTGTCCTTGTAGGTTTAAAGGGATTTGCAAAATATTTATATTTTCTGTTCATTTTACTTTTGATATGTAAAGCAGAATAAAGCATCTTCTAGCTTTCATGCTAATGTACACCTAGCCTTTCCTACATCGTTTAACTCGTTTTTTTTTTTTTTTTTCCTGAGAATTAAGTTAATATTTACATTATAAGAAAATTGAAAAAAATCCGTATATTTTCAAAAATTACCTAAATCATCTCTATTGTTTTTTTCTATAACCTTCAGATTTAAAATTTAAAATTATAAAATTCAGTTAGCTCAATATTTAGGAATTAAAATAGCATTTTTTTTTTTCAAAAAAGCATATAGTAGTGGTAGAAAAATTTGAACGAGAAGGTTCTAGCGTGTTGGGCATGGCAACTTTGGGCAAAAAAGTAAACAGATCTGTCGAATAGCAGATCAAATAATTGATATCAAATATGGACTTTTGATAGTGGTCCATGCCATTGCCATTGCCATGCCCCTTCTGATAAGTTAAAGCAATTCTTTTTGACTTGATGCTTGCATAACAATTCAATTTTGGCTATTGACTTGATTATCATTTCCATATAATTCTACTTACAAATATATATATATATAAGTTCAGATATATTTTTAACCTCTTATTTTTACCCGAATTGAACCCATGCTTTATGTCATGAAAGTGCTTATTTTTGTCAACCCGACTACCTCCATAAGGGCTACGAAAATTAATTTGGACTCCAAGAGTAGTTCAGATTGTTTAAGTTATAAACAAGGATCGCGATTTAGTGCTGGGTTGAGTTTATGTTCAACATCGAATCTTTTAGAGTGTATACCCTCAAACCTGTTATAAATATTATGATTTAAGGCGTAATATTTTATAATATAGTTTATTATTTATTAATAAAAATCATTTATTTTTTACATATTGTTACATCTATATTTTATACGTATGTCCCGAGGCATTATGTTAGATGAATATCGTTAATCTAAAAGACGTTTGTGATTATGAGAGTCAATGATATTTATACGAATAAGTCTCGAATTAAGTTATTGATAAAATGTGATTATTATACAAGACAATAATATATTTTTCGACCAATATTGTTGTGTGTCACCTAAATTGACATTAGACAATAATATATTTTTCGACCAATATTGTTGTGTGTCACCTAAATTGACATTTGATGTTAATAGAATGAATGATCAGTCTCATATCATAAGGACACAAACAATAAATATTTTCATTAGTAGAATGAAATGTCGAACTCAACCACAGAAGCGTAAGATCACATGGTAATATTATGTAAGGTCATTGATCTTCGTAATAATACATTAGTGTCGTCATATCCTATAATCTGAGATAACATGTTGACTTTATGATAATACTCATGATTCACTAGTATATCATCATTCGACTAGTCACGTCCTATGAAGAAATACTAGATGGTCTTGAGCTAATAATGTACGAAATACTATATGCTTCAAGAAAAGAACCGATATCGTTGATAATAAAATATGGAGATGTTCCAAGGAAACTCAAAGATGTGGATACAAGTCTTTGGCCAAAGTAATCGATATCTTAGAGACATCAAATACACAAGATCGAGTTTTGAAATATATCGAGTGGTAAGAATTTGACCCAACCATGATCACAAACTCAAAAAGGAACATAAATATCGGAATGAATGAGATGACATGCTCAAAATATATTCTAATAGATTCATATATTTTCCCACTTCATTCATTGATTGGGAGTCATGACATGCTCAATATATATATTCTAATAGATTCATATGTTTTCCCACTTCATTCATCGATTAGGAGTCATGACATGTTGCTAGGCGTTTACCCATGGTCTGTGGGATATCATATAGATGAAATATTAAACAGTTAATACCATCTCACTGCTACTCGATAATGAACCTAGGACGGTCGCACAAATACCGTTCTCGTCTATATTACAAATCTAAGGATGTTTATTAAAAGTTAATAAGTGATTATTTTGGCAAATATTATGAAAAATTTATTTTTAATCAAAATAGGATTTCATAATAAGATTAGGATATTCAGAATGTTTCAATAATATTAATTTGATTAATAAATTTGAAATATAAATTTTTAGATTTAACTATTTAAATAAATATTTGATATTATATTAAATAAATTAAATTTACTTAGATGTAATTTTGATTAATTTTTAATTAAAATCAATAAGTTAAAATTAATTAATAGTTAATTAATTATTGAGCTAAAGTAATATTTAATCTATTGGGCAATAATTTAGTGGGCTAACACCCTAATTAGTTAAGTCATAATTTAGATTAAATAAGGAAGTCTTATTTAGTCAAGTTTCCTATTTCAATTTGCGAAAGAATCTAAAATAGACCTAATTTGATTTTGAGAGATCTTGAATTGTCCTTATT
The DNA here is from genome assembly GCA_019454045.1 of Zanthoxylum bungeanum. Lineage (NCBI taxonomy): Eukaryota > Viridiplantae > Streptophyta > Magnoliopsida > Sapindales > Rutaceae > Zanthoxylum > Zanthoxylum bungeanum. The sequence continues at coordinate 51,998 of SKCR01010055.1, forward strand.
GTATTGGGATATAAATAAGACAATTCCTATACTATATAAACAAGGGATTTTCGACCAAGGGGGTAAGTTTTCTCCCTTGGCCGAAATCCTCCCATCTCTCTCTTCGTTTATTCCAAATATTGTTCTAAGATTATTTAAAAGAAATGTTGTTTCTTTTATCTCTAATCTAGCTTCAACCATATAAGAAAGAAAATAGTTTTCTTTATTCTCAAAGTGAAAGCGATTTATTCGTAGAAGAGATCTAGTGTGCCAACTAGAGGTGCAATTTTTAGTGCACTATTATAAGGGAAAATTCAAGAAAGACTTAAGAAAAGAGTAAACACATTCATGTATGTTTTATTATTGTTGAATTTTATTTATATTGATAAATAAAATTATTTACATACATGTTTAAATTAATTTAATTTTATTAGTCTAGTTTGTTTAGATCAATAGTGACATAATCACGATTCTTAAAAGTGGTTTTGAAAGAAAATTTTAAATTCTAATCACATAGATACTTATGTGCTAATCCCAAAACCTTACAGAATCAACTGTCAAATTTATCTAATGTGAGTTCACGTGAGTCTCATTAATCTCTTGAATGTTGATCTGGTGCTCAACACCGGATACTTATTATCCTCATTTTATAAACAAACAACAAACTGTGGTTTTGTTTGGTATTGTGTGCTAGTTTTATTTGGTATTGTGTGCTAATATGCGGTGAGATGATAAAATTATATTTTAGTCGAAATATAATTTATAAATATTTAGTTAATGATAAAAAATTATAATTAATAACCGTGATTTCTTTTAAAAATTAAATTTTATAAAAATTAAAGATTTCAATTTCTAATCACTATCAAAATATTAAAAAAAAAGCGTATTACAATTATTTTTTAACATAAAATAAAAATATCACACTTTTTACTAACCGCATATGTCGTCGTGTATTTTTTCAATGGTAACACAAAACACAGCGTATATCATTAAAGAAATTCAACAAAACCACCAATCTCGGTTACCATTTGCTGTTCCAATTGGATGGGTGTGCAAAGAGAGAGGGAATTGTTGTTGTGTTTGTTTTGTTATAAGAGAAAAATATGGGGGGTGGTGGTTAATTTTATTTGGAAAAAGCTAATTTGTTAGAGAACTGTTCATCACCAACCTTAAATTTTTTATATTTGAGAAATGTGATTAATTAACTCATAAATTAGGATATGTAACAAAAAAAAATAAAAGAGAGACAAAAAAGGTTATGTACGTACAGTTATCGAAACCCCTGATATTTGATTAATCTAAGAGAATTCCCTCATATTTTATAAAAATAACAAAAATATTTACAACAAAAACTTTGTGTAAAGGATTTTATTTAATTTTAAAATGTTAAGAGAAATTTCGTTTAATTACATTAAAAAAATGAAGGGTGTTACTATTTTTCCTCGTTTCCAATGCTTTGAATCTTGTTTAAAAATTTAGGGTTTGGCTACGGAATGACAAAACCCAACCAAAGAATTTGTTTAAAATAAAAAATAGAGAATTACTAAAAAGTTATTTCCACCGTAATTAATTTTTAAAAAGGATAAGTTTCTAATAAGTGTCATAATTAATCATAATTTTGTTAAATTTTTTTATATTTAATCCAAAGTATAGTTCTAACTTTCATCATATTTATATTTTTATTTTACCCATCTCTATTCCAACATTATTATTATTTTTTAAAAATATTGTTCAGCGAACAATGAAATTTTCAATGTTCATTTTTTAAGATTGGACATCAAATAAATTTTTAGATAACTATTCACATGAATAATGATTTTTTTTTAAAAGGTTGGACATATTCAAATACATTTTTAACTATGTAAAATGAAAAAAATATTATGACTGACATTGTAATTGTGATTGAGTATTTATTATTATCATTGTAACTGAGAATATCATGAATGTGACTGACATTGCGACTAAAAAAATATAATTGATTATTTATAATTGTCGTTGTAAATTGAGAAATGATTTGAGTTATATGTGTGAATATGATTGTGACTGTATGACTGTTAAGCCACAACTATTTTAGGACTGATTTTGACATTATAGAAATCTTAATTTGATAGGGATTCCTTGATGAAAGTTGAATTTTACAGATTATGATTTAAAATCCAAATGAATGAGATATCAATATTTGAATATGACTGATCGGTAATTAATAAATATAATGGTCATTTTTTATTATTTTTTTGTCGAAATATATTAACTTTTAAAACTTATGATTTGTAGATCAATAATATACAAAATAATTTTTTTTGAAATACTTTATATTTTAAAAAATATTTAGTTTTAAAAAATTTAAAGTTGAAAAAAAAAACTCTTTTTTACTCCACTGATAGGATTGGCAAATAGATTGAATTTTGAAAAATCCTATCATATTTTAGGTGTTTTTTTACATAAACTCGGACATGAAAAAATATAATAAGAGTATTAATTCAAAAAATTTAAAATTAAATTTTTCCAATATCTTAATAATATTAATAAATAACATTTAAATTTGGGGATGAATTTTTTTTGAGCTCGATTCATTTACTAACTCTCACATACATAATTTTTTTTGACTAGACTAAATTAAAAAAAAAAAAAAAAAACCCTAACAGTTATAAGCTTTTTAGGAATTCCCCCAATTTGCAAGACCGCCTGAAGCAGGTCTCCCAGAGCTGCTTTTCCAAAATGTAGCTATCAAACGCCTCTTCAGAAAACAATTCAAGTGCTCTTCTTCTAAACACAAAAGTGCTTTCATCTATTTCGTTTTATTTTTATTTTTTATTTATTTTTTTTTTTAAATGAAATTCATTCATAATTAGAGAAAAGAAGACACAAAGAGGGAAAACTTCCTTCCAAATATCACAAAATTTACTTGATAAGACAAATCTAGCTAAATTATGCATGATCGCGATAGACTCTAGGTCTAAACTGAACCAATACATGGTTCAAACTAACAACCGCTTCTTGGATGTCTCTAAACACCCAAACAATTTCTTTGGCACTATGCGATTTTCCAAGTACCAAGTTAACCACATTTAAAACATCCGACTCAATAATGATAGGCAAAGCATTAGCCTCCACTACAGCATTAATACCTAACAATATAGCTTCAGTTTCCACCTGTTCATTATCATATCCATCCGAGCCTTGTTGCACAACCACCACCTTCACGCATCCTACACTATCCTTAATTATCACCCCCAATTCCTCCTGGACTCCCATCTTGTTTCAAAGAGCCATCAACCTGAGCTCTAAACCAGAGTATAGGGGGACGTATTTCATCTATTTCAGTTGAACATTTTAAAAATAGACAAAAGCACTTTTGGGAAAATCATCACAATGCATTGATAACAGTCAAGTAATCACTGAGAATGAAACATAGTAACAGTTATATCACATCCATTTTGCTGTCTCTGAACATAAATTTTGAGGAAAATATTATGTGTAACACACTAATAGTGTACAAAGAGCCAGAATTGACGACCTTGAACCTCCAAACCATGAAATAATTTTTTGCATTAGTTTCTAGTGACTTTTTCTCCCGTTCTTGCAATTTTTTACAGTTCAGAATATTACAGTAAAATCAAAAGGACCTGAGGCTGAGAATATTACTTTTAATGGCAGTCCCGCATGTGCAATCACCCGCTGGAAATAGACCTCTATCTCATACCTTACCAAGGAAAGACTGCACGGCCAGGAAATTATCAGAGTTAGCTTAAGATGCACATATGCAAACTATAATTGGAATAATGCGACTCTAATGACCAACAAAGTCCTTCACAGTCGTAGGAAGGCTCGATGAAACCATAGCAAACCTTCTTGTAACAAAACTATACACAACAAACAATATGGTTTGGGACTAATGGACTATGGAACAATATCACTATGAAAATGAGAAAAAATTAAAGGAAAAAACGAATACAAGTCTTGCATTTTGAGCACAAGCAAATGTATGATATTTTGTTAGAATATTTTAGGACGAGAACAAGCGGAAATTTCTTTGTTAGTTAATGCTAATGAGACTAAAGACTAGATATTTGAGAGGACAAAAGAGTGAGGATTTATAATACAGACCCAAAATCTGCCTACCAATCTCAAAATGAAGGTAATATACTTGTGGAAAAATACAAGTCAAAACCCAATCTTCCATCATCGTTAATGAATTCATGTCTCAGAAGGAAAGCCTTTTACTACCTTGACTCCTGCAGGTGTGTTTCCAGGTTTGGCTGTAGTTGTGCTCCCAAAGACGTTGCCACCCGTAGAAGGCTTTGCAGAAGTTGTGCTTCCAAACCCGAACTTGGACTTCTTATCAGCAGGCTTTAATATTTGGAAAGAGCACATTAACGTCTCATCAACACTCATCATGGCACCAGCATTATCAAACTCCCCACAATAATTAGGTGCTGAAAATATAGTCACAAGCTGTCGGTCAGCAAAGAACTCATATCCATCCTCTACAACCTGCAAATAATATATTAAAAAAAATTAATGAGGTATACACTAAATTTAAAAGGAATCATATCCACAGTACCAGATCCAAAGCTGGAGAGTCCAACACTTATTGTAGACCAAAATAAAAATAATGGAGTGAGGCGTAGAATAGCTATAGCCTCACAGAGAAACCAAATACTTTCTCACTGAAAATGTTTGTGGTGGCTCTTGATGGCCTTAAGAGTGGTACTGGAGAGAATATGAACCCTACTTGAAAATTGTGGGTAATTAAAGGAACAGCTATGACAGGTAAAACCTGGTGAGCGCGACAAATGAGATCCAGATCATGCTTCTGCAGAAACTCTGTCACTTTGTCAGGACCAAAAGTAAATGAAACTCCCCTGTCATTCATCCCCCAACCTTGAATATCTTTACTGGGATCAGACCAGAGAAGATCACAGAGCAAACCTGTGTCCGGTACATCAGTTGGGCGTTGTAAATTTCTAATTTGATCCAGATTATGTAGGTCAGGAGAAAGGCCCCCATGCATGCAGAGAATCTTCTCATCAATTAGAGCCGCCACTGGTAGGCAGTTGAAACAATCTGTGAAAGTCTTCCATAGCCTAACATTAAATCTTCTCTTACACTCATCATAAAATCCATATATACGGTTTATGGAAGCACATTCATGGTTTCCTCTCAGGAGGAAAAAATTTTCAGGATATTTTATTTTATATGCAAGTAGAAGACAAATTGTTTCCAGACTTTGCTTGCCTCGATCCACGTAATCCCCTAAAAATAAGTAGTTGGCTCTTGGAGGTAACCCACCATACTCAAAAAGCCTCAAGAGATCAGAATACTGACCATGAATGTCCCCTGCATTTCATAACCAAATATCATTATCAAGATGGATAGTCAAGAAATCTCTCCAAAATGTTCTCAACAATGCTAACACTAAACCACTAGCCACACGAATGTGTATCATTAACATACAATGTAAACAAACTATCATACACCGAATCTAATGGAATTAAGCTGAATTCTGATCAATGGAATAACTCGAAATAAGTAGGTTTCAACTCAAAAACACTAAATCCAACTTTGGGTAAAAACCTCCATAGCAAATACTGCAAATGCAGTCACACATGCCCAGATGTTTTCTATAGCTTTTATACACAAGAATTTAAGATTATTTTTTGAGCAAGCAATTGCAATAACAATCAACAAGTCTAGAAGCATGACTAACGTTCAAATCTCTAACCAATAACGAAAAGTAAAAGGCCCATATAATTTGAAATGTGATTGATATTGAGCAGTACAAACGAAAACAACATTCTTCTATTTTATTTATTTTTTAAGTAAGCAGGACACAACTTCCACAAATATTTCATGCAGCAAGTTATTCCATCTTACATCTGATGAAATGTGAGCAACAATGTGCTGGACAAGAAGACGTTATGTTTAACTACAACACATCTATCACACTTATGTGTATATCATCTAGGACCTAATCTAAAGTGCGAAACAACTTGGCCTTGTTTGTTGCACTCCAAACTTCAGCCATTTTGTTGTTTATCTAAGTTTCCCGAATCTCTATATCTTTTACAGTTTTGTGGAATATATTCACTTACAGACTCATTTAGAACCACCGGCTTCTCCCAAATGATGGCAAATTTCAAGTTCCTAGAATAAGTCAATGACAGCAGATACCTAACTCTCATCATCCCGTCAAGTTGTCAACTATCTTATGGGGCTGCAAGAAATCACAAATGAGAGAGAGCAAGGAGGGTATCAGCAGCCTTATGTTTCTTTCATTACACTTATATGAGCTTATCCAGGGCTATGTTAAGTACATATCACAGTTCATCCAACTGAGTATGAAATGAATCGAGCATCCGTGCTGAGTGCTGACACACTCAGGATTCAGTAAATTAGGAAAAAGCTTCACTAAAGAGAGATTAACAAATTGGAACATAGTTCTACACCATAAAGGATCAGAATCCACAATAATATTAGTTACGCGAGGTGTGAGCAATAAGCATCTCCCATGGTGGTACAGTGAAGACCATTTGAACAAATGCTCCTGCAGATCTATGCACAACTCAATATAGAAAAATAAAAATAAAAACCTACGAGTTAAGAAAGTAAATGGAAATCTATTTAATATATATCCGAAATTAGAAATTCATTAAACAATCAAAAGGGGTAAAAATTGAGGAATAACTATGCTGTTGGGTGGACGCTTGGGCCGGTTTTTCAAATAGCCACTGAGGAGGCGCTTAGGTATTTTAACTTATGATTCTATCTATTAGATAAAATTCTACATGTTTGATTAGTCAATGCCTAAGGGTTGAACTACCAAAACACTTATCGCCTTTGATAGCATAAGGAATAAGAATATAGCATATCTCAAGAGAAGAACAAAGGCATAATAACAGCAAAATTTTAAGCCAAACAATTACAAAGCATAACCCAAAGAAAAATAAAAGAAGCGGCGGAACTTCAAATTTTGCAAGTCCACAGATCATGAACCTCCGTAGACTTTTTGGGGAATGCATTGAAACATAAGCACATTGTATCTCATACAAAGAATAAGAAAAAGAAATAACCACGTAAAACTTTGGTAATGATAAAGGATATATGGTTTTAAAATCATATTGGTAATGCAAGGGCTTATTTAGAAAACTAGCAGATCACATTGTTGGGACACCATTAATCCCCAATACTTGAGCTGTCTCATTACATATCCAAATTTATTACACATAACCTAAAGCGAGTTTGCTGTGTGTTATGATTTAACAGAACATAAAATCTCTGGTCAAATAATTCTACAGTTAAAACAACAATAATCTCAAAAGCTTAAAATGAAAAGGCCCAACAGTACACTTTTAACTCCAACGTAAAAAAATCTGAAGAGAAGAAAAGAAGGGCATGTTTGTTTTTTTGACTGAAACAGAAAATAATTATGTTTTAGTTATTCAGATATTTTAAAGATTCCAACCGGAAACTTAAAAAGCTGGTGTTTATGTTTGATTGTAATTAAGCTAAAAGTTTTAGCTTATCACTGAATAGAAAAACGTCCAAATTAGTTGCATAGTTTTATTTTTCAATAGTACCCTTGTAATATTCATTGATTCCCTACCAAATAAATACCAATCCTTATATGTTAATTAAATGTTTTAATTGTTATATATATAAAACAAATCTCTAGTGAGGACATCCTCAATTTAAAAAAGTGAGGATGTTGATAAAAGACGTGAAAAAACAGATTTCGATGCAATAAAAGACAAAAACACAGTTTCCAATGTATTGAAATCTGTGTTTTCCAGTGTTTTAGTGGCATCCTCACTTTGCTAAAACGATGATGTCTTCACTAGGGATTTATTATATATGATATACACACATATTAGAACAATTTAATAACATTAGTTATCCTTTTTTAAGAAAACAAAATCATCTACATAGATATATATATTTTTAACAAAATTCCTCTCATCTAAATGACACAGATTCTCAATCGAACCCTATTCACATGGTGGGGGGGAATTGGGTATTTCCATATTGATTGATTCTCAAGATATTAATTTACAAGAATAAGCAATGAAAAAAGATAATCTACATATCATACATAACAAACAATGTAGTTATTAGTATATTTTTATTTTGAATTCTTTTATTTATTGATTATTATATCTACAACATCAAATTACCATAAATACAAGTACAAATATGTATAATACTTAATATGGGCATATATATCAAAATGTAATGTTCAGATATTTCATCTCTCCATAAACAAACTTAATACAAGATATTCAAACATGTAAAGGACATAAACAAGAATGTCTTTTAGAGAATGCAGCACTATTAAGACTTAAGCCAGCTTTTGGATTTAATTTCATTTCAAACAAAAATACAAATGCTACAAAGTATCACATACTAAGAGAAGAATAAATAAGATAGAGAAAATAGAGGCACTCAAACCCTCAATGATGAACTCAACATCACAACTTTCACCGACACACAGGTCTAAAAAGTACAAGAATATATTAAGAAACAATTCAAAACAAGGAAACTCCTGAAAAAAGACATAAAAGACAGACTAGATTTCACAAAAGCATGCAAACCACTTCTAAAAAGTCCTAGAGAACTCTATGCTAAATCTAAAGACAAGAATCCCATTGCGTTGCAAAATTATAATTCTACATTCAACCAGTTTGGAAATCAATCATAAATTCCGAGCTAGTACTCCAAGTAACCAGTCGATTTAACCCCACACAACCTAATAGACAACCTTCAAAATCAAGCTATTACTACATTCAACCCAAGTAGGAAAGCAATATAAAAATCATGTAAGCCTCAAAATTCTTTAGATATATGGGGCGGGGGGGGGGGGGGGGGGGTGAATCATGAGTTCACTCACAAATAGACGACTGCCAAATATCAAGCAATTCAACCCATAGCAAAAAATAAGATGCTATGAAAAATTAATGCACTGTCAACGACAAATACTTTGTTTTACTAACTTTTGTAAAAACTTAGTAGCTCTAAAACACCCAAAATGACTCCTGTTAAAAGGGAATACCACATTATTCATCCATAAAACAAAAAGAGATTCACAAAGTAAATGTAAAGCATCCCCCACTAAGATCCTTAATCTGCAGTCATCGCGACTTCCTTAAATATAAGAGAACTTCAAAAAATGATAATCAATATATTCCATATCTCCACATAACAAACCGATTTAACCCAAGACTACCCAATAGACAACCTTAAAATCACGTAGCCTCAAAATTCTTCCGATATATAGAAATTCTAACTTTAAAATTTCAGAGAACATGACAACCAATATCATTACCATCAATGCATGATGCATCAATCCCAATATAGATACACCTGGTTCCCAAAGATAAGGCAGAGAGAGAGAGAGAAAACCTGGGCCTGGGGAAAGATATTAGAGTTAAGAATGCAAAATTGCAATAAAGAGTTCACAAATAGACAACACTGCCAAAAATTAAGCAATTCAACCCATGGCAACAGATAAGATGCTAAGAAAAATAAATGCGCTGTCAACCGCTATAAAGACATTTACTTTGTTTCACTAACTTCAGTAAAAAACTTAGCAGCACTAAGGAAATAAAACACCCAAAGTGACTCCTGTTAATTAAGGGAATACCACATTATTCATCCATAAAACAAAAAGAGATTCACAAAGTAATTGTAAAGCATCCCCCACAAAGATGCTTAATCTGCAGTCATCGCGACTTCCTTAAATATAAGAGAACTTCAAAAATTGAAAATCAATATATTCCAGATCTAGAAGCACCAGCAAAACTCAATCATCAATTGCAGATAACCAACACACCAATTCCACCACAAATTCAACTGTTAATATTCCACAGTAAGTAGCTAAACCTCCCCCTCAAGTCCTCTTCAAAACTGGAACTGTGAAACCAATTGGGGTTCACATCAAACACTATAATATCCAGTGGATCATCCAAAACCAACTTGCATTTCACATCATAGTATGATAGTTTAAAATTTGACAACCCCCACCTCCTAATAAGGACATCTTCAATGAGTATGCAAATGTGTCTAGAAAAGTTCAGAGAGAGAGAGAAGCAAGCAATTTAACAACAAAACCACAAATCAATCAAAAATTTTGAACTATGACAAACTAGGTTCCTTTGAACATGAGAATCATAAGTCAGGGAAAATGCAGAAATCTCATATAATACCAACAGATGTGAGATGTCACTAAAAATTACTCCATGTCACACAATGAAACCAAGCAAAACTACCCATAAAATTAGGAAAAGAAAAACAAGCAAGCTAATTCTTTTGTTTGCTAAGCTAAAAATTAGGAACAATCAAGTCAATCAAATAACACACAATACACCAATAATCCAAAAGCAGATTTTGGATTATTACAGTAAAAGGTTCATTGCAACACCAACCTTCACTCATAAAACTATGCATATCAGTGTTGAAAAATCAAATCATTGACAAAAATAAACAAAATAACAAAGAATCAAATGGCAAAAACCGAACCACTCTATCACATGGTCCACAAAGAATACTCAAAATCAAGTACTACCAATATAACATAAACTACGATACCAAAAACCCGAAAGCGTTCATAAAAAATATCAACTTGGGTACTAAAACAACTTCAATGAAGAAATACAACCACACCCAGTAAAGAATTATCTCAAAAATGAAAAATAGCCAAGTGGGTTCATCCATAATTGCTAAAAATACGAGAAAATACAACAAACTCCTATTTATTCACATAAAACTTGAAACAAAAAAGTGGGTATCTCAGAAAAAAAAAATCCCTAAATAATAATAACGATAATAAAGTTACCACAAATCTTAATTGGAGCTTCAAGCTCCAACAAATTAGGCTGTTTCAAGAAAATCTCTCTGGAAACAACACACAGTTCCCGGATCTCCGATTCCGATAACTGAACTTGCTTTCCGGGTCGGCCGCGAACCTCTAACAACCGATTGATTATATCATCAAGAACAGCTTGCTCCATTTTTTAATCTGATAGTTTTACTATTTTTTCCCTTTGCGTCCTCAGATTTGACCCCGGAAAAAAGTCAACGGTTGTACTGGCTATGATTGAGTGATTGAAAAGGAGGAGGAGGAGGAGGTGGAGAAGAACAACGCGGTGGTGAGTGAGAGAATAACATGGAGGGTTGAACTTTGATAATTGTTCGTTTTGGGGTTTGTCAAGGGTTGTGTCCTGTCGTTTTGTTAAGGGAATGATGTCGTTTTGAGGACGGTGGAAGAGAAATTGATGTATTGAATTTTGCTAATTTGAAAATTCTTTTGGATCAAAAGAGAGAAAATATGAGTCGCTTGAGTCACTTCACTTGGCTGTGCAGAAGTTCGCTGACTTATAAATATTAGTTTAAAAAAAAAAAAAACTGTTGTTTGATTTCATTTTCTTATAATATAATCATCTGTTTTGCAAATTCAAAATAATGAGTAATAATAATTTAATAGGTGATACAGTGAACATACAATCACGTCATGTTATCTAATTATCCACATTTCCAACATAATTATTTTAGAATTATAAAATTATTATGTCACCTATTTAGTTACTCACGTGTCAGCACAATAGGTGACGAATCATGTTGGGTCGGATTCCATTTTTTAGAAAATGAATTTTTATTTTTATTTTTAGGCGTATGGGGGACGGCGTTACGTATCGTCGTCCCTCATGCATAAGGTTTTCTATAGATACTAAGAGGTTTTCTATAGATACTAAGAGACATGATTTTCAGAATAATGGTTTTATAGAGAAGCTTTCACAAGAAATAGTTTTCTAAGAAAATCAGAGTTTTACAGAAAGAAATGTTTCCAAAAAGTTTCACAGAAACATAACCGATTTTCAAAAGAGAAAGAGTTTTCAGAAAAGACAGCTTTCTTGAAAAGTTTCAGTTTTAGAACAATACATTTTATAAGTATTTTCGTTTTCCGTTTTAAAACTGTCCATTCACTAGGTTGTTCAAACGATTTAACCCCCCATTCCCAGTGTTTCTGTTTTGCAGGTTATTCGGAGGACGAGCTCGAGAGGATGGATGTCGATAGCAGTCACTAAGGTATTGAGTCCACCAGGTCAAGTCAAATACAGAGTTCAGTTAGAGTCCGAGCAAAGTCATGCATCAGATGTATGCTTAGTAAGGTTTGTATGTATAAGGGTTTGAAGTGTCCATGTAAATAGTATAAGTGTAATATTATTGAGTATTAAATTATGAGCATTGAGATGCATTTTTATGTTACTAAATGGGGCGATGGTGTAATACAAATTATTATGGTAGTTACAAGGAAATCCGAATTAGGCTTAATTTCAGCCCAGCGGACCCTCTAGGCAGACCCTGAAATCAGACCCTCACGTCAGACCCACAGAGCAGACCCACGCAGCAGACCCTGAGAGCAGAGGCAGACGCTGAGAGCAGAGGCAGACGCTGAGAGCGGAGGCATACCCTGAGAGCGGAGGCAGACCCTGAGAGCGGACCCTGAAATAAGCAACTGACGTTTCAATAACCAAATCGGAAACGAACCAACAAAGAAGATTAGATTCAAAGTTTCACTATTCTGAGGCTTGTTGATGTCAACAATATCCTTAAAACAAATTCGTCCCCTACCGAAGGTGCAGTAGAACGTGAGACGATTGTTTCCCAGGATACAACGGAAAACGAACGAGTGTGGGCACCACCAAAACCCGTTACCAACGAACCACTAAAGTGTTTGAAATCTTCCCAAAACAAAGAAA
>SKCR01010056.1:0-64616 GCA_019454045.1 Zanthoxylum bungeanum
GTTCAGACCTGCCGGTGCGACGGGTCGAACCAAGAATCGGCAATGTATCCGGTCCGGATACCTGAAAACCGGCCGGCTAAAAAACCATTGAAAACCGGTCAAAATCGGTGAACTGGTAAAACCCAGTTTTTATGTTTTTTTTTTAAACTTTTAGATGAAACGACAACGTTTTGTGTCTAAACAAAACGATGCCGTTTTATATGGGGAAATTAAAAAGGGCGTGAAGCTCTAACCGTCTCTGTGGCCATCGTTCTCTAGTTAAAGCTAAGCTTCTTGTTGCTTCTGTTGTTGATGGTCTTTCTCTCTCCATTACCAGGTCAGTTTTCCAAAACCCTTCTTTTTTCCTTCCTATAAACACAAATTTTGATATTTTTTATGATGTGTCTCTTGATCTTATCATGATTTAAAAGTTGAAACTTAATCTATTTATGAATTTATGCTCATTGCTTTATGAATCTAAACGTGTGAAGTAACATTTAAAAGCCAGAAGTCACGTCCGAAATTGGCAGGGGCTATAATGTGTAAACAAAAAACATGAAAGGGCTGTAAAATCAAAATAGTGAATTTATGGGGAAACTTAAGATTTACGTTAATTTGTCCCAAATTAATCCGGATAACTCCCACTACTCCTAAGCAAAATTGATGCATCCGAATAACTCAAGTTCAACATTACTCGTTAGGTTAAGCTAGGGGAAGGGAATGAGCTTAAAGCTAATTTTTATATGTTTTGTGTAGACGTCTGCCAGTTCTGCTGGGTTTTTCGGAACGGTTCAACTGGTCGAACCAGTTACCCATTGAATCTTTTAGATCACTGGTTCGATCACCAGTCTCATCACCGGTCCGGTTTTAAAAACATTTAATGATACTAATTTGCCGGAGTTCTTGATTCTGATCATTCTTATGAAGACATCTATAATTCTTTCAATTACTAGGCAACTTTATGTGTATTTCTGGAGTTGTGGAAAAGCCTAAATTTTTTCAGAAATTTTTCAGAATATATTTTTGTTTGATCAACCAGATAGATATGTCTAGATAGATCTCTGTTAGCCACTCTGACCTCTGTTGAACTTGGCTATTAGAGCATTCCTATCAGCTTCTCTATTTTCTACTCTAAAATTTAGGTGCGTTGTCTACTTTATCTATTTTAGCTATTCACAATATTTCAGCTTTTCTATTCTTAACCTATCCTAATTAAATACTAATTTTATTTGTATATAGGGGTGGAAAGAACCGGTTTCAGTTCAGTTTCGGAGTGAAACGAACCAAACCGAACCGAAAATCGGTCAGTTCAAGGACTTAAGAACCAACGTAAACCGAAAGGTTAAAATCGAACTGAACCGAACCAAACCGATTTGGTTCGGTTCGGTTTTAGTATTTTGGTTTCGATTTTGATTCGGTTTGGTTCACAACCGAACCGAACCGAGCCTTGAGCAGCAAAATTAAAAAAAATTAATCAATTAACCCCCAAACCGATCGGTTCATCGGTTCGATTCGCGATTTTACAAACCGATCGGTTCACCGGTTCGGTTCACGATTCGAACCGAACCGAATCAAACCGATCGGTTTAACTCAAACATAAATCGAAAAACCGAACCGAACCGGTATTTTCGTTTCAGTTCAGTTCCAATTATTTTTCCCACCCCTATTTGTATATGTATAATGTATTCAGTTCAAGTAAGGTTGAGTAAAGTTCAGAAGTAGAGACAAAGTCGATTAGCAAGGTCAAGTATAGTTGGCTCAGTTCAAATAAAGTTTGCAAGGCCGAGTAAAGTTCATAAGGAAAGCCGAGTAAAGTTGAGACAAGGTCGGTTAATGCTTATGACAAGGTCGGTTAATGCTTATAGCAAGGTCATGTATAATTGTCTCGGTTCAAGTAAGGCTTGCAAGATCGGCTAAAGTTCATAAGAAAGGTTTAGTATAGTTGGCTATGATGCTATGTTCAAGTAAGGTTTGCAAGGTCGAGCAAAGTTGAGACAAGGTCGGGTAATGCTTATTGCAAGGTCAAGTGTAGTTGTCTTAGTACAAGTAAGGTTTGCAAGGCTGGGTAAAGTTTATCAGTAAAGTTAGATAAGGTCATGTAATGCTTATAGGAAGGTTAAGTATAGTTGTCTCAGTTCAAGATTTTCATTCGATGTTTTTGAATATAAGCTCTATGTACTTCATCAATTTTCTTATATCCAACATCATAATCTCGTTTATTTTCTTATCTTGTTCCATCTTAAGCTTAATTTGATCTTGGTCAATCTTGATTTGATTTTGTTCAATCATTCTTTGCTTGTGCTCAAGCTTCCGCTCAATATTAACAAACCTTTGGAGAGAGAGATATAGGGAAGAGAGAAGGGAGAAAGAGAGGAGAGATAAATTATTATTTTATATTTACAGAGTCAATTTGGCTCTCTAAATTTAGAGAGCTACTGTAGCTCTATGTAACAATAGATTGGATTTAGAGAATATGATGCAAGTGTATTAGGGTTTTTTCTCCAAATTTTGGAGAAATATGTTATTACCTAATTTCATGCAGCTGCTCTTAGAGTTTACTGTTTAAAACTTGAGTACAAACCGATATCTGGTCCTTCCTTTTCGTCCATGATGTGGAATTGAAATTGTATTGTTTGATCCAGCAATCAGAACACTTTGACGACAGCTGAGGTTAGAGATTATCCTTATCATCCACATTCACCTACTCATGTCCCGGAAAATTTGTCCGAGGAGGGTGATGTCCCAGCCGGTGCTGTTCCAGAGTATATCGATTCCAAGCAAGAGACTGCATTGCTGTCTGGAGGCCAACAATACTCAAAGGTACATACTTCTCCAAACTACAGTGTTGGTACTGTGCCTCCCATTTTAGGGAATCAGTTAGCATTTGAGAACTCTGACTTCGAAGCACGTGATGTTTCTCGGCTTCCAGGCTTTGTGGTAAGCCTTTAAAATTTCTGCATGTGCCTTATGTTCATCTAGCAAGGTTATTTACTCGAAAAAATTTGTGACCATCTTTTACTACCAAGATAATTGCTTAATACTTCCAATGAGTGTGTAAATATATATTTGAATTTGAATTTGACCTGGAAGTTAGAACCTTGTAGTAAACTTGTAATTACATGATACTGTGGATTGATTATCATTTGAAGTAGTTTTGCATTATCATTGATTGCATTTGAATGTTCTTTTATCTAGGTCCAACAACCATTTGATCCAGCTAGCTATTATGCCCAATTATACCGATCAGGTGCTGATGGTGACGGGAGGGTTTCTCCAAATACTTCACCAGGAGTTGCCACCAAATACAATGGGAATGCTGCAGAGTTGCCTCCACAGACTTTTCAGTCTCCTCAAGAGGTTTGCACAATCTAAAAACCTTTTGATTTCACTTCTCAATTGAAAAACATCCATATTTTGAATTTCTAGATAAATTTCATTAGTTGAAGAGGTTATTCAACTTATTCCGAGTGTTTCTTGTTGGCCAAACTTTTTAGGATTTCCGGGCATGGTTTCTATCTTCCATTAAAATACTCGCATGATTGTATGCCTATTGCCTATTCATGGGTATGATGAAAGTGTTAGGTAACTACTAGGCTCGTGTATAATATCCTATTCAGAGTTTTCTGGAATCTGGATGGATGTTGTCGTTTTGTGTTCTGAGCATTAGGCGTATTTCTTCTGGTGAGGGCTATATCTTTGGGGCTTCTAAACCTCGTCTGTGGGTGTGTATTGGACATATTATTTCTTAGGTTTGTGGTGATAATTGTACAATAATAAAGGTTTAGATCATGGCAGTAGTCCTCTTCAGTGTCTCAGCAATCACTTTTGTTCATTGTTGGTTAATCATAATGTTGCCTGCTTAGGATTTAGGGTTTCAATCCTGCAAATAATGTACTTTTGCATAACAAAATGCCTTTGCTTTTCGATGGCCTAATAGATGATTGCGTGTGCTGCCTCCTTTGATCATGATTATGACATGGGCAAGTGTCTCTTACACGGCCTAGGCCACCGTATAGGCGCTAGGCGGTGCCTGGCTGTAGGGTTGGGCAAAATAACCGAAACCGAACCAACCGAACGTCCGAACCGAATTGAACCGAAAATATCAGTTCGGTTCGGTTTTTTGGTTTATGTTTGAGTTAAACTGATCGGCTCGGTTCGAATCGTGAACCGAACCGATCGGTTTGGGGGTTAATTCTTTTGAAAAATGGTTCGATTTGGTTGTGAACCGAACCAAATCAAAAGAAAAATATTAAAATTTTCACCGTTCGGTTTACTTTGGTTCTGAAGTTCTTTAACCGATCGGTTTTCGGTTCGGTTCGGTTCACTCCGAAACCGAACCGAAACGACCTCTGCCCACCCCTACTTGGCTGTACCGACTTGCTGGAAAACAGTTGCTTAGGCGGCAGTCACTCGAAAAATGCAGATCTACGGAAAAAGGCAGCTCTGATCGGCACATGAAGGTTGGGGTTGTGTTAGCAGGCGTCTTCTGTTCATATTGGTGTCGTTTGTTCGTTAAGCGGCGGTGGAGCGTGAGATACATGAGCCAGCAGTGGTGGTGTGTATCTCACGTGCCGGCAGCCACCATCAGCACCGGCGACGGCGGCGGAGACTTGAAATCACTAACCCTAACCCTAAAACTGATTCGCCCCAAAATTTCCAAACCCAAATTGACATCAATTTATTGAACCCTATTCTTAATTGAACCTACATTTCCAAACAATAATATATTTTTTTTGAATAATGAATAAAACCGCCAAGCGTTGCCTAGTCCATCTGTCTAGGCACCGCCTAGAAGGCCTAGGCACTAGGCACTCCCCCACCGTACCCCTAGTTTTTTTAAGAACATTGGTCTCTTATCTGAATGGTTGTTATAGGTAACTCACTGTATTGATATGGGATCTACAGGCATTGTAGTATTAGTGTGAGTTTCTAGGGAGTGGTTAGCTAGTTTAGAATTGTATGTTCTAATTTTCTTATGGTGTAGGAATGATCGAAACGAGCATCATATTTCTCTGTAAGAGTTATACTTTTTCTTCTGGAACAATTTGTAATGTTTATTCCTGGTTTCTGCTACACTTGATGATCTGGGTGCACTTTTGTTCTAATGAATTATAAGGATAGCTTTCGTTTTTACTACCCTTTTGGGATGTTGGAAATTCATTCCACTTCCAATTCAAATGCTTCTGTTAGATATTGATTGTCTGAACATCAATTTGACATACATAAATGCATGCAAAACTTTTACTCATGATATTTTAAGTACTTGAGTAAGTTCTGATGCTCATGTGTCTGCACGTAGGGTGGAAATGCTTTAGTGCTGTCTACAGCAGGTCCAACTCCACTGGTGACTCAAGCTGCTGGGCTCATGCAAAGTTCCATAGCTGTGACTCAGCAACCAGTTCCTGTTTTCCGTCCTCCGACAGGAATGCATACATCTCATTATCCTCTAAACTACATTCCATATGGCCCCTATTTCTCCCCCTTTTATCTTCCTCCTCCACCCATCCATCAATTTTTTAGCAATGGTGCATTTCCTCAGCAACCTCAAGCTGGCAGTGTTTATCCGTCTCCACAGGCAGCAGCTGCTGGTGGTGCAAAATATTCACTTCCACAGTACAAACCTGGAACAAACACAGGAAACTCTACTCATATTGGAATGCCAAGCGGGTATGCATCATATGGTTCTCTCTCTGCAGGTTATACTCCCAGTTCCGCAGCAGCAGCTGGAAACTCTACTGCTAATGAAGATCTAGGTGCTTCCCAGTTTAAGGAAAGTAATGTCTACGTGACTGGACAGCAGGTTAGCTTAATTTTCCATGCCATCGTCAATTCTTCTGTATTGATTAACTGATCAAATTTTGAATGATTTTTCCACTGTTTAATGTACATCAGTTGAAAATTGATGGATTTATTGCTTTTTACAGAATGAATGTTCTGGTATGTGGATACCTGCTCCTGGCCGAGAGATGTCCAGGTTGCCAGCTGGTTCATTTTACAATCTTCCTCCCCAAGGGCAGCATGTTACTTTTGCTCCAACACAGGTTGGTCATGGCACCTTTTCTGGTATATATCACCCCGCACAAGCAGTTACAGCAGCAACTGTACACCCACGTCTACAACACTCTCAAACAATGACCGGAGCTGTTGAAATGGGGGGACCTGCAGCCAGTGTTTATCAGCAGTCTCAGCATGCACAGATCAACTGGCCCAATAACTACTGAAACAGAGATATTCTTTTCTTTTTCGTAAACTTGAAAAACAAGAAATTCAAGCCAATCTTGGAATATTTTTGGGAAGTCCAATGAGTTTGGAAGATGGGAAACATCAAGAAGATACGACACTGGATGGATTTGAGTCTCTAAACCTGTGGAAAGATGCAAGAGAAGTTTGCCAGTACCATCTTCTTGTTGCTTGGGTTGAGGACATAAACGGTGCAGTTCGCCTGTAACTGATGTAGACTCTTTTAAGTTAGTCAAGGTAGCATGTGCAGGTTTCTTGCTGCCGCTATATGGTGTTACCAATTTTTCTATCCTCATCTTAAAACTCATGGAAGTCTACTAGAATTTATTATTGAGTAGTGAGAATCTTTTACATTATTTTTCGTTTATATTTGAGGTTTTATAGGGCTCTGGAAGGTAATTTTTCCATTACTTTTTCTTGTCACCCCACAGTCTTACCTGTAAAGTGAATTTTGATAGCGAGAAAAAGATGTGCTGAATTGTTGTAATTGGTAAAGCAGAAGCGGACATTTCAATTGTTCTAGTTGACTGATTCATAGTAATCGCTTTTCATCGGTATAGATATAGGATTGTGAGGGAAAGGTAGTAGGCTAGTTAGTAGCTGAGGGTTATCCATTTTGGCCTTCAAGAACTCATATTGGTATCGATGTGATAGAGTTCCCCGTTGTTTTCAATTAAAAGTGTAGTTTAATTTGTTTGTTCCTTAATTTCCTGTGCACACCTTTACTTCTATTATCAGTAAACACGAGTGAATGGTAAATCTTTCATTTTGGGTGTAAATTTGACACTTAATTTTCTGCTTGTCATGGGGTGAGTGGCAGGATGATGATTTTATGAGCAGCGGTAAGCCATGCCCCTCACTGTGGTTATTTTGCAGGCAGATTCTGAAATGATGCATCTCAACAAACACAAAACTACAAATCATGGCCGCCGCCGGCGGTCCCCTCCTTGTAATCTTGCCTGAGTGTTGTCTATTTTATCTGCCTCTTGAAGCTATCGATGTTCCTGACAATAAGAGCAGCTGCGCTTCTTGTCAAACCAGCTGTATTAACTGGCAATTCAATATGCTGAACAAGTTCTTCAAAGTCCATAAACTCACTCGTTTATCCCAGAAAATTCCCCCTAAACTAGCTGAAGTCCCCTACATCTCAACCGGAGAGCTCCTCAGCCTTGAAAATTGTTCATGCAGTTGGGTATGTTGAGAGCTATTATTACATGGCAATACCTGCTGTTAGAATTTTGGAGAAGTACCCTTCTTGCATACTAGCTAGGCCGGAAGTTTTCAGGCGGCCGTGGGATTCAGTTGTCTGGTGAGATGGAATTCTCGGCCCAGGCGAAAAGTTCTTTCTTGTCCCATGTCGTACTGTGATTAGAAAGCCTGATAAAAGAAGTTTATCGCAATTCCTTTGTTTCCAAGTCTTCCATTGATGTTTCATTTGACAAAGGTTTCTTACAAAAAAAGATGAATTTTCAAGCAAGTCATTTTGCCAAAAGAGTGAAGCTAATGATTCAACTGACAAAAGTGCTCCATTCAACAGTGCCTATAAAAAGAAAACTGCTTTTAAGAAAAGTAAGTGGAGGATGATCCCCAGAATAAGAGCTTGAATTCTACCTCTCATGGAGTGAAGAGGCCGCCAAGAAATTTCCTAGCAGCATGGCAATGGCAACCATATGTGAAAGAACTGATGATGAATAAATTATCTGCAAACATATGACCATTTTCACAACATTAATCTCATCCTTCCCTTATAACTACATTTCCTTTAGACCACACTTAAATTAAAGTTCACTTTCACATGTTCTTTACTTCAGTGCGTGCATGATACACTATGTATGTATTGATGTCTTAAATCTTGTCGTTGGATGATAATATGTTCAAATCATTTGTTGTTAACCTCACCCCTAAAGCACTTGAAAATAAAACTCACCAAACTTCTTTATGTTGACAGCATCTACTCCATTTTTTTTTCTTGTATCTTGGTGTTATCTCCTACCCAACAATATGTTTTCAATCATAAATTAATCTCTCTAATGACCAAATGTTAACATCGCAAGAAGAACAAAATCTAAATTAAAGATCTGTTTATTAATCATTCAAGTATTATACTCATTAAATAATTTGTATTAGGCTTAATGTGTGTGTGCTTCGAAATTTGTATTGATTTTGAATCGCATGAAACATACCCATGACGGTAACTACTACTTTATTAACAAACAAGTCTTCATTTGGGACAAATCTCAAAAGATTAACTGTCAATCCTGTTCAGTGGATGTGGTGGGGCATTTTTTTTTTTAACAAGTATATAGGTTTAGGTTAATGTAAAAAAAAAAATAAAAAAAATTCACATGAAATAAAGTAATGATTTTTCTCTTAAAAAACTTTCTGGGTGTTTGGTATGTTTTGTTTTCTAGTGCTTGTTTGGGGGTTCAGACAGAACCCAAAACTCTAAAAACAAAATCATCAAAAGATAAAAAGCAAGCAAAACCCTTCAGATACAGAGAGTCACAGAAAAAAGATGGGAAATGAGGATACCACTAACACTAACACATCTGCAACAGACCAAGAAGAAGAGGCATGGAACCAAAGGAAGCAAGCCCTTATTGAGGAATTGTCAGAGAAGTTAATAAATGGAGATCTTGAGACCAAAATAAAAGCAGCTAGAGATATTAGAAAAGTTGTAAAAAAGTCATCTTTAAAGACAAGATCAAAGTTTGCTGCTGCTGGTGTGGTTCATCCTTTGGTGTTGATGCTTCTGTCTCCTAATCTTGATGCCATTGAAGCCTCTCTCCTTGCCCTCCTCAATCTTGCTGTTAGAAATGAACGGTTTGTTTCTTAATATTTTATGTTTTATGTTTCAAGATGGCTGCTTTGATTTTGTTATTATTATTATTATTTTTTGAATAGATAAGATACTGGAAGTTTTATTTATGGTTTCATTAAGAGAAGTAACAGATGGAGAAGAAATGGACAATAATCAATCTGGGAAATGATAAAATAGGCAAAAGGAAAGTGTAGGAAGAGTGAAGTTGTAGATTATGGGCTGGTGGGGTTCTGAGTATAAATAAATTACTGGTAAGACAAAACCTAGCTTGCTATATTAGCTTTTGGTGGATGAAAAATCTATGCACTTTTTGATCCAAAATAGAGGGAGTTGTGAGATTCACTGCTAAATTTTGGCTATCAGTAGGAGGTGTTGAGGTTTCCATGAATACTTGTATTGTGGAATATGCATGGAGATTGGATGTTATGGGGTTTCCATGGCAATTCTCAAAATTAAGCAGTTCATTGCCAAAAAGAAGAAATTTTTTAATTTTTATCATGTTAATGCTGTTACATATTTGTGTATGATAAATTGGGAGGAGGGTTTATTTCTGAACCGGGAAAAATGTTTTAAGTTACTATTCCTTTGGGTGGAAATGCTCAGATTAGGTTCAGATACAGATTTAGGTTAGGGGTTTACTAGTGATATATCCAGTTTAGTCTGCATGCCTTGTTTTTTATTCTAGCTTGTCTCTCGAATGAGGGATAAGAGTCATGATATATATAGAGCTTCGTTTTTTCGGTTTCGCCCATTCCTTGTATTCATTTCTTATCTATGTATTTGCTTAATTGTTTTGGTTTCCCGTGATTGTTTTGTAATTACCAATGTGTTTTTATACTTGTTCCTTTTCTCTTTGCTTGATAATACTCTGCACACGTTTGAGTATGCAATCAAATATCTCATTCTGTTCTTTCCCCCTGTTTATCAGAAACAAAGTCAAGATAGTGACCGCTGGCGCAATCCCCCCACTTGTGGGGCTTCTTAAGTTCCAAAATGGTACTTTAAGGGAATTAGCCGCTGCAGCAATCTTAACTCTCTCAGCTGCTGCACCCAATAAGCCAGCCATTGCCGCTTCAGGAGCTGCACCTCTTCTGGTACAGATTCTACACTCTGGAAGTGTTCAGGGAAGAGTTGATGCTGTTACAGCCCTACACTATCTTTCAACCTGTAAAGAGAATTCAAGTCCGATTGTAGATGCTACAGCAGTTCCCCCTCTGATGAATCTACTCAAAGAGTGCAAGAAATACTCAAAGTTTGCTGAGAAGGCTACAGCATTACTTGAAATCCTTTCAAACTCTGAAGAAGGGCGAATTGCAATCACAGATTCAGCGGGTGGGATTTTAACCCTTGTAGAGACTGTTGAAGATGGATCGCTTGTCAGCACTCAACATGCAGTTGGAGCACTTCTTTCTTTATGCCAGAGCTGCCGAGATAAGTACAGACAGCTCATTCTCAAAGAAGGTGCAATCCCAGGGCTTCTGCGACTAACTGTAGATGGCACCTATGTAGCTCAAGAAAGAGCTCGGACACTATTAGACTTGCTGAGAGATACCCCTCAAGAAAAGAGTTTGAGTTCCTCAGTTTTGGAGAAAATTGTTTATGACATAGCTGCACGGGTTGATGGAGCAGATAAAGCTGCTGAAACTGCCAAGAAATTACTACAAGACATGGTCCAAAGAAGTATGGAGCTCAGTATGACACGTATACAGCAAAGGGCTGCGTCTTCTACACCCTCCAATATTCCATCTACGTGATGTATCGTTCTGGCCTCTCCAAGGAAGTAAACAAGAAAAAGGGTTCGACTTTTCATCTATATATATCTTATGTGGGCAGTTAAACCTCTTGTACTCATTCTACATCACCATCCAAGAGAGTTGTTGAAGTAGATTTCTTCAGAATGTCTTAACCCATTTGAGGTAATATTGTATCCTCATGGTGGTTTCAGGTGTGGTCTTGTATAGCTTAACCGTGATCATCTTTGTATAAAAATCGCTTCCAAGTTTTATACAAGTACATTTCTCTAATCACCAACACATTTGTAAGGTTGTGATTCTTCAACAAAGCTGTGTACTTTGTTTAACAGCTGATAATAACTTCCAGTTTCAAGATGTGCTCCCTGACCATCTTAATCTTTTAAGGTTGTGATGGTCATATATTGTTACGAATCCATGGATAGAATTGGTCATTAAAAATCCATTTGTAATGAGAGTGTCCAAAAATTAATAAATCACAAGTACTTAGAGAAGACAAATTGACTTTTAGTGTTTGTGTCTTAATGGATATCATTATCAACTAACTAACCCAATGAAGAAGCAAATGAGGATCACAAAGACTTGTTGATGGTCATTCTTTATTTTTGACCCTAAAAACAAATCACTTTTGTACTATTTATTTACTTTATATGACCTGATTTAAAATGAAGTAACAAAGAAACTTCTTCCATGATGGAAGTCATGGAAAGGGCTTTGCATTGGAAAACTGTTTGTTTATCAGTTGTAAATTGTAATGATGATTGAGACATCACCAAAAGCCATTTCAAGTGATTAAATATAAAAAAGCATCTTTCTTCTATTTAATTAAATTGTTTTTCCAAAAAAAATATAGTGTTAACCAAGGTTATGTTTCTTAAAACTTAAGGTCTATACTCAGCCTCTAATGTCACAACGTTAACACACTAAATTTTCTATTATATTTCTTAAACTTTTAGCTATATTTTACAAGTTCAGCAAAATTTAATACATAATAAAAAAGTTTGGGAGGTTGCCAAATAGTTTCAGGCATGTAATGAAATGAAAAGGGACATTATCAATTTTTTTTTTTGAATTAATTTTCATCTAAATTTTTAAAATTGTAACAATTTTCACCAATCAAAAGTAGAAAAATAATATTTTCCCTAAAATTTCAATTCGAAATTAATACATGCTAGTTAAAATTTGATACATGGCCATCAATTTCGAGTGAAAATTGATACATTTTAAAAAGTTTTCGAATTTTTTTGCCAAATTTATGGTAAAAGAATGATAATTTCCCTAATAAAAAAATTCGGGAAATAGATTAAGAGAAGAGATATCTCTTTATATATATAATATATATTAGTAGTTAACTTGAGTTGTGGCGTTATCAGAATAATTCTGTTTGATTGTCCTCGATCAATAATAGCCTGATTCAAGAAAGTTAGAGATTAAACGACAACGTTTGGGCCCTTGTGTTGGTTTTCTTGTTAATTGATTATATCCAATGATCTGTAATTAAAAAAAAAGAACTCATTAATAACAACTTTGCCACTGCACTGTCGGTGTGTGTCCACCGCACCAATTACATGACACCGTGGCTTTGATCTCTCACACGGTCTATAAGATCGTCTGTCATTTGTGTTTCAATTATTTTTTAAAATTAAAATACGTGTTATTTATTAATTGGATAAATCTATAGAAAATCAGAAATGTCCGCCTATGTGTGCAGTACATCCATATTCATTTTTATCAAAAACCCATAATAATTTAATAAAAATGATAAATATATTTAAATTTTTACTTAAAGTTTCTACATTCCTCTCAATGTAGTTACAGTGAGTTACTATAGCTCACCGGAACTACAGTGAGAGAGATATGGAAACTTTAAATAAAACTTTAAGGATGTATATCATTACTCATAATTTAATAATCAATCATATTACCAACCAAATCACCACGCTCTTCTGACAATCCTGTTAAAAAATCTACCAACCCAGCTCACTCAAATAGTGTAAGGTTTTGGGGTTAGCGCGGAAGCATCCATGTGACTGGATTTTAAAATTTTCTTCTAAAAACCACTTTAAGGATCGCGGTTATGCCGTTGTTGATGTAAATAATTTATTATTAAATTAATCTAAATTAATTTAAACATGCATGCAACAAATATTTTATTTATCAACAAAAATAATATTCACTTATAATAAAACATACCTCGATGTGCTTATTATTTGTCTCGAGCCTTTTGAATATCCTCATTGATTTTTTCTTTATAGTAGTGCACCAAACGTTGCACCTCTAATTGACACACTAGCACTCCTCTACGAACAAATCGTTCTCACTTTTGAGAACAAAAAAAAAAAAATTTTCTTTTTCTAGGATGTTAAAGTCTTTAGGAACGAATTGAAACTATTCCCGGAGAGATCAAATCGAAAAACATCATATATATTATGCAAATTGCTTGTGTATTTATATATATCTTCACGCAAATTGCTTTTGTATTTATATATATACCTTCACGCAAAAGGTTTTTGTTACTGACATAAACAACAACAAACAAAATTAATGAAATTGATTCACTGCTTTTTGTTTTCTTCTTTTTGCCTTCAACAACAAGACCTTCAACAAAAAGTTTTTGTCTTTCAACGTGAACAACAAGTTTGGCCTTCAAAGTTAATGTATATTGTACCTGCCAAAATTGGGTCGGGGCAAAATCGTATTTTTCTTCAAACCCAATGCCAAATAGAGGCCCAGCCTAGAGAGCTTAACGCCATTTTGAAAAACCCAAAGCAAGACCCAAAAAGACTTTATACCATTTGCACATAAGGCTACACATATAAAGTCAAGCCAAGAGACAGCATAAAACACACCTCAATTCGTTACCAACTATTTCCCCCTTTTTTTCTAAACATGATATATGTCCTCCACATGCGGAGATTGATGATCACCGAAAGTTTACCTCTCAAACATGTTATGGGGACCCCTTTCCCATGTGCTAAATTAAAGAATTCATCTTTCTCCACCTATAGATAGAAGCAGAATTCATAGTGCAAGGCATTCAAACATTACTTCTCATATACAAGCCTCTGTCTCTGACACAAGTTCTCTGAGCTTTCGATTCCCTAAACATTTTCCACCGCCCTCACGGCCACCCAAAGAAAGATAACGTAATAACAAACCTTACTTTCACATTTTACTTATTTACCACTCATTTCATACTACTGACTTGAGCGTCGGAGTGCCCCGGCACCCACCACACCGGTGGGTAGTATACTCCCCGCTTACTCTACCTTTGTTTTGCAGGATCGCTAGTGCCCCAATCTACAAATTCTTGATTGTTGACCTCGACCGAAATTCAGCATCCACATTTATATATTAGCATAAGAATTGTTTTAATTGTATCATAATACAATAATGTCAATCCGATATCTTCTTCAAATCAAATTTGATCTCTCAAAGATTCTTTCCAAAATAAAATTAGGATTCTTAATCAAATTTGTGAATCCTAATTAAATAAAGACTTCCATATTTAATCTTAAATAGGACTCTAATTAATTTGGGTGCTAGCCCACTAAATTAAAGTCTAATAGATTAAATATTATTTGGCATATTAATTAATTAACTATTAATTATTAATTTAACTTACTTAATTTTAATTAACAATTAATTAAAATTACATTTAATTTATTTAGTATAAATATCAAATATTTAATTAAACAATTAAATCTTATTTTATATTTGTAGGCATAGAACGTGGGCGACGCTGTCCGGGCTCGCGGCCCGTTGGGAGTACGGAGTAGCCCGCGAGGGACTAAACCGGAGAATAAAGGAGTCGCCACCCAGTGTGAACTGAGAAATGATTTAAGGCCTCACTCACCCCTCGCAAGGGAAGACCTCAAACAGGTGGGTTCAGAATGGTTCCTTACTTATGCCAGTTGTAATAAACGGGTTTACACAATGATATAACCAAGTCTTATGCAGCACATGCAAGATAATTCAAATAAACACATGAATTGACATACCCATAAACATTAATAGAAACAATGGAAACATATTACATTAAAGAGTACAAGATGCGGAAATGAAAATAATAAATAATCAAAGGTGGAAAAACGTCAATGAATAAATAGCAAATAAAAGGAAGTTAATCAGGCTTATGCGAGTATTTCCTGAGCGGTACGTGGAGTTGTATCCCAAGTACAGACCGCACTACCGTCCATTCAGATTCAGCTACAGAATTTATGTCTAGGTTTCCATCCGATATACTGCAAGAGATAACACGCAATCATTAACACAGTAGATAGACATGAAAGTACATGCGAAATAATATAACGAAATGTAAATAAAAGTAATGGCGGAATATTAAAATAAAGATAAACAATAAAATAAATGCGGGATAAAATAAATAACAGAACGTCAAAGAAAGATGTGACCTAAAGTTTGGCCGTCTTTAATGTAGGACTTCGCATACACGGTTGGACGTATTTCACGTCCAACTAGGCATGCCGCGTCCGGAACGACAAAATAACATATAGTAAAGGGTGCCCTCAGGTCTTACCTTTTAAGTCACTTCTCGGGAGTGCGTTGGGACGTTGCCGAAAGGGTTAACGCTTCACTGTTTTCCTGGTTTGCTAGTTCGCTATTTCCGCTCCCTGTTTCACTGTTTTGCTGCTGTTTTTACTATTTTGGACTGCTATTTTTCGGTGATTGGGCTGCTATTTTGGCCGCTGTTTTCAGATTATTTTCAGGACTGTTTTACTGGCTCGGGGACTATTTTGGGGCTGTTTTTTGGGCTTTTTTGTTCACTGTTTTGGTTGTATTTTGGGACTGTTTTGGGTTATATTTTGGGACTGTTTTCTGCTGGTTTTGTTATTTGTTTAATCGGTCAAGGGGCTGTTTGTTTGGGGGTTATTTAATCGGTCAAGGGGCTGTATTTTGTGTGTTGGTGAGACTGTTTCTTGGTTTTTTGATTTGTCGGTCAAGGCTGCTTTCTGGTTTCACGCCACTTTGGTTGCTGCTCAAGTTCAGGCAGTTTGCATGTACTGGTCTTCACGTCTTTTGGTTTGCATGTGTTGGTTTGTGTTTTGGCAGTTTGTGTGTGTTTGTGGCAGTGTGTGTCTTTGTCTAGTGGAAGGGCCGGCTTTGCTTCACGTGTGTGTCAAGAAGCTTGGTAGATTTGTTGCTGTGTCTCGGTCAGTGTGTGTGTAGCTGTCGAATGTTGATAGAAAGTGTCAACTTGGTGTGTGTTTTCTTTGCGTTTGATTTTGCTTGTTGTCAGTTTGGTGATGGGTTATCTTGTTTGTTGCTTGGGTGTTTTGTGGCTTTGTGTTTAGGCTAGTGGTTTGTTTATATTTTTTGTTTGTTGTTTCAGCGTCTGCCTTTTTCTGGTTGTTTATTTGTGTTTGATTTGTTTTGTATTGTTCTTTGGTGGTTCGGTGAAGAGTTGCTTGTTGTCGGTTTGGTGGATGGTTATTTTATTTGTGTGTGTTTGACGTGAAGGGGAGAGGAAAGAGAGTTTAGGGTTTGTTTTTGATTTTCCATGAGTGTGTTCCGTGAGTGGTGTCTCATTAGTATTAGGGTTTTGTTGTTATTTATTCAGTGGAGGGCTCTTGTTTATTTCTTGATTTTGTTCTTGTTGGTTTGTTTGTTACCTGATCATGCTGGTTTGTCTGCTTCCACGCTGCTGCTTGTTCACGTCCAGATCACGCTGCTGCTTGTTCACGTCCAGGTCACACTGCTGCTTCTCTGCGTTAGGGTTTCTTTTGTGTTTTTTTTTTGGTTTGTTTTTTTAGTGATTGGCTATTTGGTTGAAGTCGGTGAGGGCTGCCGTTTTTGTGTTTGTGTGAGAGAGAGGAAGGAAGAAGAGAGAGGTTAGAGAGAGATGAGGCTATTAGGGTTTTTTTTGTCTCACTGCCGAGTGAGAAGGAAGAGAGAAATGGGATATTAGGGTGTCGTGAGTTGTGTGTCAGGAATGAGGGTCATCGTGGTTCCGTGTGTGTCTAGGGTTTATATTTTTTATTTACTGACGAGTCTTGTTTGGAAGAAGAGGAGGGGCCTAGGGTTTTGTTTAGTGGTCTTTATATAGTAGTGTATTAGCGTCGAAATTTTTTTCGACGCCAATAAACTCTTTAGCGTCGAAATTATATTCGTCGCTAAAAGTTTATCTTTTAGTGTCGAAATAATTATTTGACGCCAAAGGATTGATGATTTAGCGTCGAATTTCTATTTCGACGCTAAATGTTACATCATTTAGCGACAAAAAATATTTAGACGCTAAAGGATGAACCTTTAGCGTCGAAATATTATTTGGACGCTAAAGGTTGAACCTTTAGCGTCGAATCTAATTTCGACGCTAAAGTTTAATTTTAAAATTTTCGAATTCCCCCCCCTTAAAAATTTGAATTTACCGCCTAATAAATTTAAATTTAAATTTTGACATTTAGCGACGAATATTCGACGCTAAAAGTCAAATATTTCGACGCTAAAGATCAAAATTTTGGCGGAAAAATTCCCGCTATTTGAGGATTTTTAGCGACGAAATCCTTTTCGTCGCTAAAGGTTTTTTTTTTGCCTATAAATTCATTTGCACTTTCATTTCTTCTATTATCACTTTCTTTCTCTCATACTCTTATTTCCTCTCTAAATTTATTTTTCCTTAAATGTTTGTGTGTGTTTGTTTTGTTTTGTATTTTATATTCACATCTAATATTTATTTTTTATTTTTGTAGGGGAAATGAAGATGAAGAAATGGTGAAAATGATGATAATGAAGAAAATGAAAGTGAAGATGGAAAATTTTATTTTATCATTGTATTTTATATCATTTTATATTTTTTTGTTGTGATAAATTTTGTATTTTTAGTTTTAAGATCAATAAAAATATCATTTTATATTTTGTTATTGTGATAAAATTTGTAATTTTAGTTTTATATCAATAAAAATGTCATTATTATAAATTTTTAGTAACAAATTTGTAATAAATTTTATAACAAATTTAATTACTTTTGTAATGAAATTAGTTTGAGATTAATTTGTAATAATAATATTCTTATACCTTTTAGTGTCGAAATATTCGACGCTAAAGGTAATAAAATGATATATATTTTTTAATATTATATCACATTTAGCGTTGAATATTTCGACGCTAAAGGTCAACTTTTTGGCGTCGAAATTATTCGTCGCAAATACATGTTTTAACGTCGAAATATTTTTGACGCAAAATATTGTACTTTAGCGTCGAAATTTTTTATTTCGACGCTAATTGTCTTTCTCGTCCAAGTTTAAACGTCGAAAATTAGCGTCGAAAATTTCGACGCTAATAACCTTTAGCGTCAAAAATTTGTACTTTAGCGTCGAAAAATTTCGACACTAAAGACCTTTTTTTTTTTGTAGTTTGTGCTAGGGTTTCTATTATTTTGGAGAGGGTTTATGTGTGTGGGCCTTGTGAGTTGCATGGGTTTTAGATGGGTTGCGGGGGTTTTGGGCCGAGAAAAATATTTGAAACAAAAATCGACTAAGCGATCCCTAGGCTAAACAAATGAGTTAAATTTGATAAGGTATAAATTTTTGAATTTTCCCTTCCGATGTCCGTTTCCGGCGACTTCCGCAACTTATCGGGTAGTGCCTCCATAAGAGGCTCATCATGGGCTTTATGCAAAAATGCAGTTTCTATAATATTTCGAATTATTAATCAAATTAATATTTCTAAAATATCTCGAATATCCTAATCCAATTAGGAAATGCCAAAATAATCATTTATTAACTTTTAATAACATCATTGAATTTGTAACATAGAGAAAAACTATATTGTGCGACCGTCCTAGGTTCATTATCGAGTATCAATGGAATAATATTAACTCTTTAATATTTCATCTCTATGATATTCCACAAACCATGGGTAATCGCCTAGCAGCAAGCCATGGCCCATAGTCGATGAATGAAGTGGGAAAACATATGAGCTTGTTTAGAATACACTTCGAACATGTCATCTCATTCCTTTCGATATTTATGTTTCTTATCGAGTCTGGGTCATGGTAAGGTCAAATCCTTATACTCGACATATCTTTAAACTTTATCTTGTGGATTTGATATCTCTAAGATATCGACTGCTTTGGCCAAAGACTTATATCCACAACTTTGAGTTTACTTGAAACATCTCTTTATTATCAAAGCTATCGGGTCCATCTTGAAACATACGTGACTTCGTACGTCATTGCTCAAGGCCATCTAGTATTTTATTCAAAGGACGTGGATAGTCGAATGAGGATATACTAGTGAACCAAGAGTACTATCGCACAAGTCATCATATGATCTCATGTCAAAGGATATGATGACACTAATATATTATTACGAAGATCAATGATCTTAGATAATATTACCATGTGATCTTACGTTTCTGTGGTCGTTTTCGATATTTCATTCTACTAATGAAACATCTATTGTCTGGTCCTTATGATATAAGACTCATCACCATTATATTAACATCATATGTCAATCTAGGCACACATAACAAATTGGTAAGTGATATATATTATCCTTATAAACAATCAATTTTACCAAGAACTTATTTAAGACATAATAGAAATATTATTGAATCTATATAATCACAAACGTCTTTTGGATTAACAAATATTCATTTGACATAATGTCTCAGGACATACACATAAAATATTGATGTAATAATGTTGTAGTTTAACAAATGCATTTTATTAGTTAAATAAAAACTATATTAGAAATATGAATCTTAAACCATTAAAAAACAAACCCATAACTGGGTTTTAGGGCATACACCTAAAAACAAAACTCCACTTGCACTACAAACCAATTTTTATGATACCTAATGCCCATCTTCTCAAATGACGCTTCATTTGTTCTTGGCTCATTGGCTTTGGGAGGATAAGCCACAGTATCAGCTGAAGGTGTTTTTATGAATGGCTATCTGCCATCTCCAACATATTCTCTTAGTACGGGATACTTGTCTTTTATGTGTTTGGATTTCTGGTACGACCTTGGTTCCTTGTGTTGGGGTTGGTGCTCAGAGCGCCAATCCGGGCCGTATTTATGTCTGATTCATGAATACGAATATCCCCTTATTCCATAATATTACTTATTCATGGTTGCACCTCTTGTTCTTATATACGTATTCGATCTGATTACGATTAGATTGAAACTAAATGTGGTTTAGTGATGTGTATATATTAGACAAAGGCCCGATAATATATAATGCAGTACACAGTTACAAAGTTAGTTTGTAATTGACATTGGGAAGTGTCACTGCTATATGTATATTATCAAACATAGTTCCTGGTCAAGATTTGCTAACACGGGTCGGTTAGTCAAATCCGTTGAGACCAGTACATGTCGTATATCGAGACTTGGTCCGATGGTTTATCCCAATGAACCATGAGTCTATGGAGACTCGTATAGACGTGTAGGTGTTTATAGTGGATAAACACTGAACGGCTCACCGAAGATTCTTAATGGATGGTACGCCAACGTCAATAAGCCTCGGGTTGAGTAGCATAGTGGTCCTTCGACTTGAGACACCACTGTGGATGTATGAGACATCCTCCACACTTAGATGGCAGTCACGTCACCGATCTATTTAGATCAGACCTCCGCCTGTTCGTTGGGTGTGGATCGATCCTCAGGATATCCTGTGTGTGTCAAGATAGGATCCGTCAGTTCTGTGTACAGAGCATAGGTAGTCCATATATTTTAGCAGTCTGTTAAATCTGTGGCCACAGTATACATCGGAAGTAAGTTCCGAGTGTTATTTAGAGATTGCTAATAGATACGTCGACGAGATAATACCTATAGAGATTTGACGTTTACATCTATATCTCTGGGATTATCTGGATACCTGTGACGGAGGGATTATACGTATGCAATGACCTCGACCTGTATGATTCAGCTAGTTTATCCGTGATCGTCATAATCTACGGGTGGATAGATTATGGACATGAAATTGGATTTCGTGACGGATATACCTGAATCTAGAGAGTCTCAATAATGAAACATACTCGTAGAGCACTAGAGCAACATTTATGAATAATGATGATTATTTATAAATCGTTTAATCGTTAAACGAAAAATACATGCGAACGGGCCGAACCGTCATTTCCTAATTAATGTGTATTTGTATTTAATATATGATATTATTAAATACACATTAATAAATAGTCAAATAAAGGTATTTGACATATATCATCAATATATGTATTTGAGATATTTAAAGTAAATATAATACATATATTTGATATATTTGTATTTAATTAATTATTTAATTATTTAATTGTTAAATGATTAATATAATTAAAATATAAATATATCACCAAATGATAAAGTTAGGAAATGATTATAAGTGTAAATGTTTGACTTTACATTAAAGGAAAAGGTTGTCAAATTGATTTTGACTTCTTAAGATATTTGTTCAAATTGTTTGAAAATTGAAATATCTTTTCCTTTATTTATTTGATATTTTCGGCCATACACTTAATATATAAGAGTTATATTTTCTTAGTTGCATTTGTTGACTTAATTAAATATCTAATAAAGTGTTATTAAGATATTTATGCAAGTTGACTAAATGTAAAGTGAAATGAAATTGAAATTATTTTCTTGTATTTGGCTTAGCCAATTTCGGCCAAGGCTAAAGTGAAACAAGTATATATTGTTTTCATTTCATTTCATTTGATAACCTAATACACTTTAAAGAAAACTCCATTAATGGAAACAAAGGAAGCTTGTGAGAAAGAAAGAAGAAATCAAAGAAAGCTTGGATTTTAGTAGTTTTTCCAACTTGCTATTAGAAAGGAAAATGTTCCTTAGGATCTAGGCTTTAACATATGATGTTCTTAGGTTATTTCTTTCTTTATTCCTTGTGTTTTTGTTGATGGAAGTTTTGATGGAAGTGTTGAGCATGTATATGGAGGAAGCTTGTGACTATTGTAGTTATAAGTTTTCTTTTATGGTTTTGGAAACCTTGTTGCTAATCTAGAGTTGTTGACCCACTCTTAGATGACCTAGATTTGATCTTGAGTTGTTTCATTGTGTTGAGACTTTGATTGGATGGAAGAAACATGATTAAGTAATTGATTTAACCAATTTGGTCTAATTTGTCCAATTTGAAGAAATTGAAAAATTAGGGTTCATGACCAATTCCAAATTTGGGGGTTTTCATATATGTTGTGTATTTGGATGTGTATATGATGCATATAAAGTTTCATGTTCATTGGATTACATCTTGATGTGTTTTGATGCATGAAATGACAAAGTGCACAAATGGCACCCTTAGGGAGCATTCGGCCTTGATGAAGAAATTTGGGGATTTGGTTGCTTTTGGTGTTTGATGTTTTGAACATGCTAAGTTCATCTTAGAAATGATTTAGAATCATTCAAAATTGATTAGATCAATTTCGGACTAAAATGGACAAAATACCATATAAGGGTAATTTGGTAATTTCACTTGAATATGATTCATTTGAATTTTATTTCATAATTTGATTATTGGAAATTAAATAAATATGTTTATTTAATTAATCCGAGAAAAAGTTTTGAAATCGGAAGATACGATCTTCCGCCGCTTCCGCTGCGTTACCGGATTTGCCCCTAAAACCCCCTACAAAATGGTATCAGAGCGAGTCTGATTCTAGGCCTCCATAAATGATTAGCTTGTTTTATTCAATGTTTAATCATGTTTTCTTGACTTTATACATGCATGTTATAATCTAATTTGATTAGATTTAGGGTGTATGACACTTAATGGAATATCCCCGCTTAATAAGGTTTTAAAGTAACTAGTATTTGGAATACTTGTTTCTTGGTCCGTCTTGTCAATACGGTTTATAAATATCTTTTCGTTGACTACATCCGAGACCGTGCCTCTGCTGTGAGGGTGTAGCTGATAGAAATTTATTTATGCCGAATGTATATTAGATACTAGATAAATTCAAGCGAAAGCGGAATCCTGAACGTGCCCTAGCTGTCAGGGTTACGCAAGTAACTTGAGTTTATCATTGACAAGTTTAACCTTGGTACGTCTCCTTGTGGGCCTGCCTTCGCAGCGACAACGAGAAACGGCCAGGACCGGAACCTGGAGTCACTAGTGAGTGATTGACAATTAGTTGTCTACCTGTGAATATACGTAGGCGAGACCGTGCCTCTGCTGTGAGTCGAAATATATTCATGGGGTCCTCTTTCCATTATGGAATTCGATTTAATTATTGAATTCTCGTCTTTCCGTTGGGGATTACGGCATTACGTAAAAATAGTGGGAGGCACTGCTAAGTTTAAAATATTCCATAACTTAGGCAGTGTATGTTATTATGGAAATTGCCGCTTGTTTGTTTCCTTATTCTATTGTTTATATAGAATTAAACTTTTATTTACTGCACACATATTTGATATGTTATCTGACTAGACTCTTGGTTGCAGTTATTCTAGAATAGGTTCTAGATACTAATAGACTAGGATATTATTAGATTAGTCTAAACCATCGGGAACTGTTGTTCCGATTTTCTTCAAAAATAAAGATGGTTAATGACTTAGTTTCTAAGTCATGATAGATAATCTAGATAGATATCCCTTTAGGATATAATACTTTAGAGACAATAGTTTCTTATGCAGTAAGAATTGACTTGAATTAGTTCATGTCTCGAGATTCTTGACTGGCATTTAGAAAGCCCTATTAGGTATTTGTTTATCTAGTAATGACGTTTCTAAGCTTTAATTACCTTTAGAGGTAATGTGTCTGACACAATTTGCTAATCAGTTATTTACAATTGTTGTGAATAGTTGAATGCAAATAGTAAAGCTAAAGAAAGGAGATGCGTATATTTGTGTATAGAAAATATCGATTTTCACAATACTACAACTATAGGTATTGGATACCAGATCTCCCGTCTAGTTATTTGAAATATTGGTTAACGATTGTTTTGATATTTGATATCGGAACTTGCGACTATTGGATAGTCACTTGTTCTTTATAAACAATTGTTACATATTTTATAATAACTAGTAGTGTCATTGACGTAGAGATAAACATTAAGAAAAATTATTCGGTAAAGTAAATAATTTAGAACGGTGCTTTATGAGTTTAATCACTTAAGCATTGGATGCTTATTCCGTATGGTAAAGGATGGTTTGATACTAGATCACACCACACATCCTTATCCATTTAATGAATATTGTATTCAGGAAAGTGATTAAGATCTCGTTTAACCAATGATTGTCATTGGACCACCAAATTTATTTAACTGATACATTGGATGTATGTAGTTTAATAAATAATAATTGCTTAAGGTAGTTTTCTTTATTTCGTAACTTAGTTGATGAATTGTCATAACTTAGTTACGTGTTTCTGAAGGAACACATATTGAAAGTCTTGAAAGTATCAAGTACTTTCAATCCGTTCTGATGAAACGTAGATTGAACATTTTTGACTTGTTCAAATATATTCAATCTAAAGGTTTTAGAGAATTCTATCCTCAAAATTCATAACATGTCTTTGAACTGTTCAAAGATCTTTGATACGATCAAACGTATGAATTTAAAGCAATTAGTTCTAAGGTTATTTAGTGAATATGATTCATATTCAATATTGTTCTTCCACGATTCCATCTTGATGGAATTGAGTAGTGGGAGCAATCGAATCTTATATGATTTGATTCGTCTGATATTGAATGTTACCGAATTAGTTTCAATACTCTTGGGGTTATACTCCAGTAACACTAATTCATCTCTTTAATTAATGTTCCATTATTTTCTACAGTTGCATATATGATATGTATAGGTAGAAAATTTGAATCTTGAAAAGTTTGAGATTTCAATCTTTCTTTTATATAATAGTTATATAATGGAAATTACTTACACCTCGGAGGTATAAGTAAAAGTTTATCGTTTATTCTGTTTAATAGAATATTGTATTCTATTTAATAGAATATCTTTCCTACGATTCTAAGTAATAAAATCGTTTTATTACTTGGTGTGTAACATCAGATGTTAACTATTGTAGAAAAGACTTGACTTATTGAAGTCAAATGTGAGAATGATAAATTATAAATGGAACTATGTAATTAATAAGATGAAACAACCCTTATACATCTTCCGTACAAGTCCAATAGGATAACAGAATCATTCACGAGTATTTGATACTTAATGGTTCCGTTGTTTTCTTATTGAAGAAAAATTATCCTATGACTTTTAATGGAAGCGATATTTGATATCGATTCTGGAAGTTCACCATTGAACCTTAGATCTAAGATTGTTCATAGCTTACTACGATCAAGTTTTGAACTTGATTACGCTTTCATTATGAATTAGTTCATGATATGTGCTAATTGTTTGCACAACGGAAGCAATGTGAGCTTATTAAAGGTTTGACCTTTACAGTATGACAGTGAGAAAAGTTATACTCAGCAATCTATTGTAGATTCTGAGAAAACTTATCTCTAGTCACACTAATTGAACAATTAAAGATATATTGGTTAATGTTGATAATAAACTGTATATTTTAGCTAAAGAATGCAAAGTGGCGTTTTTGGATGACTTATTCAGATAAGAGATCAGTTGTGATTTCCTTATTTGAAGAGTTCATTCTGAAATGGCCCTAGAGTTTGTGTTCTGCTGAGATCGCAGTTTAGTGTGCTAGCTTATAGAGCCTATTGTAGACTCGGATAAGTCTTCCAGAAATATGTGTTCTCTATTTTTGATATCGTCAGATTGTCTGATCTTGTCAAAGTATATAGAATACATATGTGATTAGAAGGGTTAGTGGGAGCGTACATATTACTTTCTAGTGTTATATATCTTAACGACATTGTCATTATTATAGTAATAATGAGATGTTTGTGAGGTAAAAGATTTACCTAAGTCTTCTTTACTCCGTGAAAACAGTGGGAGTAGTCTCTGTTATATACGATATAAAGTTTTATATAAGATATAAACCAAGAGACTTGTGAGATACTCCTATTAGTCGTACATTAGATATGATCTAATGAAGGACATAACAAGGCTATCTGTATGACAGTTTAGTATACTGTTCGACAGTTATTGTGTGTCTTATACATAGTATTCATCTTTCGTAAAGGATGATTCCTTTTTCGAAAGAGATATTGATTAGAATGTCTAAACAATATTATGTATCATTTGATGATGACATAATGAATACTTTATTATGTGCGATTATCGATGTCGATTTAATCGTAATTGTTACGAGTTATTTTGACATCCTATAGACCATATGATGGATCTTGAAACACGTTCTTTGTGATCTTTGAGATATTAAGAACGAGTTTCTAATTCATGGAGAATATAGTCTGCAACCATTAGGGTCATATTAGTTTTGAGACTAATTATGACGTTAGACAGTCTACGTCATAAAGAGTCACAAAAGATGCAGTGGGAGTGTCACGAAGGATTCTACTTTTTAGTGGAATCAAATGCAACTTTTGAAGTATTGACTTATGAAGTTGCATAGTGACCTTATAAAATAGAAGTTTTAAATTGGTGTTGTGCTTGCGGTTGTCCTCATAGTATTTTGGATTTGATCCTTAAATACTTGGACAACTTAGTAGCTGTAGCACAATACTGATGTAGCATCCAGTTCATATTAATGTATAATTTAGATTCTACAAAATATGAATGATGCTGACTATGGGAAACGATGGAGTTTGTTTGACAAACTCAATATGTCATAGCGGACTTGTTTTTGTTGCCTACCTCTTAAGTACTGGGTGAGCTTTTGAGGGCCATGTGCATACGATGCACATTGAGACGTGTATATGATACCGTGGATTGGCACTAGAGCAAGTGGGAGAAATTGTTGGGGTTGGTGCTCAGAGCGCCAATCCGGCCGTATTTATGTCTGATTCATGAATACGAACATCCCCTTATTCCATAATATTACTTATTTATGGTTGCACCTCTTGTTCTTATATACGTATTCGATCTGATTACGATTAGATTGAAACTAAATGTGGTTTAGTGATATGTATATATTAGACAAAGGCCCGATAATATATAATGCAGTACACAGTTACAAAGTTAGTTTGTAATTGACATTGGGAAGTGTCACTGCTATATGTATATTATCAAACATAGTTCCTGGTCAAGATTTGCTAACACGGGTCGGTTAGTCAAATCCGTTGAGACCAGTACATGTCGTATATCGAGACTTGGTCCGATGGTTTATCCCAATGAACCATGAGTCTATGGAGACTCGTATAGACGTGTAGGTGTTTATAGTGGATAAACACTGAACGGCTCACCGAAGATTCTTAATGGATGGTACGCCAACGTCAATAAGAATCTTCTCGGGTTGAGTAGCAT
The DNA here is from genome assembly GCA_019454045.1 of Zanthoxylum bungeanum. Classification (NCBI taxonomy): domain Eukaryota; kingdom Viridiplantae; phylum Streptophyta; class Magnoliopsida; order Sapindales; family Rutaceae; genus Zanthoxylum; species Zanthoxylum bungeanum. Next base: position 27,099 of record SKCR01010056.1, read on the forward strand.
AGTGGTCCTTCGACTTGAGACACCACTGTGGATGTATGAGACATCCTCCACACTTAGATGGCAGTCACGTCACCGATCTATTTAGATCAGACCTCCGCCTGTTCGTTGGGTGTGGATCGATCCTCAGGATATCCTGTGTGTGTCAAGATAGGATCCGTCAGTTCTGTGTACAGAGCATAGGTAGTCCATATATTATTAGCAGTCTGTTAAATCTGTGGCCACAGTATACATCGGAAGTAAGTTCCGAGTGTTATTTAGAGATTGCTAATAGATACGTCGACGAGATAATACCTATAGAGATTTGACGTTTACATCTATATCTCTGGGATTATCTGGATACCTGTGACGGAGGGATTATACGTATGCAATGACCTCGACCTGTATGATTCAGCTAGTTTATCCGTGATCGTCATAATCTACGGGTGGATAGATTATGGACATGAAATTGGATTTCGTGACGGATATACCTGAATCTAGAGAGTCTCAATAATGAAACATACTCGTAGAGCACTAGAGCAACATTTATGAATAATGATGATTATTTATAAATCGTTTAATCGTTAAACGAAAAATACATGCGAACGGGCCGAACCGTCATTTCCTAATTAATGTGTATTTGTATTTAATATATGATATTATTAAATACACATTAATAAATAGTCAAATAAAGGTATTTGACATATATCATCAATATATGTATTTGAGATATTTAAAGTAAATATAATACATATATTTGATATATTTGTATTTAATTAATTATTTAATTATTTAATTGTTAAATGATTAATATAATTAAAATATAATATATCACCAAATGATAAAGTTAGGAAATGATTATAAGTGTAATTTTGACTTTACATTAAAGGAAAAGGTTGTCAAATTGATTTTGACTTCTTAAGATATTTGTTCAAATTGTGTTAAAATTGAAATATCTTTTTCCTTTATTTTTTTTATTTTCGGCCATACACTTAATATATAAGAGTTATATTTATCTTAGTTGCATTTGTTGACTTAATTAAATATCTAATAAAGTGTTATTAAGATATTTATGCAAGTTGACTAAATGTAAAGTGAAATGAAATTGAAATTATTTTTCTTGTATTTGGCTTAGCCAATTTCGGCCAAGGCTAAAGTAAAACAAGTATATATTGTTTTCATTTCATTTTCATTTGATAACCTAATACACTTTAAAGAAAACTCCATTAATGGTGACAAAGGAAGCTTGTGAGAAAGAAAGAAGAAATCAAAGAAAGCTTAGATTTTAGTAAGTTTTTCCAACTTGCTATTAGAAAGGAAAATGTTCCTTAGGATCTAGGCTTTAACATATGATGTTCTTAGGTTTTTCTTTCTTTATTCTTGTGTTTTTGTTGATGGAAGTTTGATGGAAGTGTTGAGCATGTATAATGAAGAAAGCTTGTGACTATTGTAGTTATAAGTATTCTTTTATGGTTTTGGAAACCTTGTTGCTAATCTAGAGTTGTTGACCCACTCTTAGATGACCTAGATTTGATCTTGAGTTGTTTCATTGTGTTGAGACTTTGATTGGATGGAAGAAACATGATTAAAGTAATTGATTTAACCAATTTGGTCTAATTTGTCCAATTTGAAGAAATTGAAAAATTAGGGTTCATGACCAATTCCAAATTTGGGGTTTTCATATATGTTGTGTATTTGGATGTGTATATGATGCATATAAAGTTTCATGTCATTGGATTACATCTTGATGTGTTTTGATGCATGAAATGACAAAGTGCACAAATGGCACCCCTTAGGGAGCATTCGGCCAAGATGAAGAAATTTGGGGATTTGGTTGCTTTTGGTGTTTTGATGTTTTGAACATGCTAAGTTCATCTTAGAAATGATTTAGAATCATTCAAAATTGATTAGATCAATTTCGGACTAAAATGGACAAAATACCATATAAGGGTAATTTGGTAATTCACTTGAATATGATTCATTTGAAATTTATTTCATAATTTGATTATTGGGCAATTAAATAAATATGTTTATTTAATTAATCCAAGAAAAAGTTTTGAAATCGGAAGATACGATCTTCCGCCGCTTCCGCTGCGTTACCGGATTATGCCCCTAAAACCCCTACACACTTGGCTGTGCTAGAGCCCCATTGTTTTCGCAGTTCAAAGGAATACTCCTTCAATGGGTGGACCACCCTAGTTCTGTATGAACTTCTTGAGCCAAAACGCTTCTTTCGCTGCTAGGTAAGTCGGCCTCAGTAGTGGAGTCCGCAATAGTGATTGCTTGTGCTCTCTAACGACTGCTTCTCCCCTTACTTAAGAAAATGAATCCAGAGTTGACTTATAATCACAGGTCTGTCTGAAAGTTTCGAGTTCTAAACCCTTCGCTTTCAGTTCTGGGATCCGAAGTCGTATCATATCCTTAGTTTTTCCGTAGTACTTGAGGGTTGCCTTGACTATATCCAATATTTTCTCCTGGATCGGACTGAAATATCTGCTTGTTATACTAACAGCAAATGCGATATCCGGTCTTGTACATAGCATGTCATACATGAGACTACTTATGGCAGAACATATGGTACTTGACTCATGCGTGCTCTTTTCTTGAGGTGTCTTGGGACTCATCGATCTAGATAGATGAATTCCATGCCTACAAGGCAACAAACCTCTCTTAGAGTCCAACATATTGAATCTCTGAGCACATTTTCTATGTACAGACTTTGGGACAAACCAATCATTCTTCTTGATCTATCTCTATAGATTCTTATGCCAAGAATGTAGGTTGCTTCTCCCAAGTCTTTCATTGAGAATATTTTGGATAACCATACTTTGACTGAAGTCATCATAGCGACATCATTTCCCAATAGTAATATGTCATCCACATATAATATTAAGAACGTTATGGCCACTACAAGAATTAGACCATTTAGCGACGAATTATTTCGACGCAAAAGACATTTAGCGTCGAGAAAATTAGACGCAAAAAATGGACGATAAAATGTCGACGAAAATCACCTTTAGCGTCGAAATAATTAAATGCGACGCTAAAAAACAGTATTCTGCGTCCAATTTTTTTCGACGCTAAAAGTAAATTGTCCGACACTATATTTTATATTTCGCGACGAAATAATTCGACGCAAAAATTCAAACTTTTAGCGTCGCAAATTGTCGACGCTAAAATATATTAAAAAAGTAATATATGTAAGCTTACAGCGACAATTTTTTTACTATTACCGTCGAAATATTCGACGCTAAAAATTTGAATTTTAGCGTCGAAACATTCGACGCTAACGTATATTAAAAAAGTATTATATGTACGCTTACAACGGACATTTTTTATACTATTAGCGTCGAAATATTCGACGCTAAAAGTAAAAAATTTATTTTTTTAAAAATTAGTAATTTACTTATTTTTTGGTCTAAAATATTTAATTTAGTTGAAAAAAAATGTAATTAATAACAAAATGACGAAATATTATATTGAAATTTGTTTTAGAAAAAATAAATATTATATTAAATCTATTTGTTCAAAATGTTTATACAAAACCAAATATAAAAGTAATTGCTACTGTGATGGGGGGACGCTCGAGCCCGATGCACCATGACTCATTGAGGCCTCGAACATTTGACGGAAAGCCAGCAGTTGCTGTTCCAACTACTCCATCTTCTTCTCGTGGTCCATCATCTTCTTCTCGTGGTCCACCGTGACCTGTTGTAGCTTCTTCTTAGTCTGCTGCAGCTCGTCTTTGGTGGTGACTAACTCGTCTCGAAGAGAGACATTGTTCGAATTACCACTATTGCGTGCAGATGATGTTGGCTTCTTACGAGTGCCAAGAACAACGTTGTAAGCTGTCTGATTCTTGAAAACCAATTGCGACAGCTGCTCATCTGGTATGGGGTCGGACCCTGTCTTCTGAGTTTGATGTTGGAGTTCCATCATTTCGTTCTGTTTCAAAAAATAAGTTAATATTAGAATTTGAGAAAAAAAATTAACATATATAATATTAATTATTTTATTTTAAAAACTGAAACTTACATAGCAGCGTTCAGCCTCTTCATTTATCCATCTGTTCCTCTCATTGTAATGTGTCACACGGAAAAAATCTAGAAATGATTGGACCTCACATGTGCTACTCTGTTATAAACATAAAATAAATTCAATATTATTCCAGATTAGTAAAAACAATTAACTGTTAAATTTTACGTTAGGATATATTTACCTCAGAATGTTCGGCACGATGTTGGATAAATGGCTTCGAACCTCCACGGTGGTTAAAACGCAAGTGACTTCGATTTTCCGCATTTGCGTGACATTTATCCTGTATTACCAACACTGTAAGTACCGAAAACAAAGACAATTATAAATTTCCGTTTATTTCAAAATTTACCTCGTGTTTTTTGCTAGACCAAAGCTCACATAAGAATGTCCAATTTTGTTCCTCTATAAAATCAGGCTTGTGTTGTGGAGCATTTGAAGGTCCATGTTCGTCGAATATTGGTTTCAGGACTTTTGTTCTATAATCTTTATAACTTTTCCCCATGTGGTAGTCAATATATTGTTGGACATTCACTTGGGTCAGATCGAAGTCGAACCATTCCTACATGAAAATTCGAGAGTAAAAATAAGTATAAAATAAAAATGTTAAATAACAAACAATATCGAAAACTTACAAGTAGCGAAGGGAATAGCTGGTTCATTTTAGTCTCCCACGGTATCTTTCTCCAAGATACGTAGTTTTGGGGAGCTTCATATCGAGCTGTAGCTCCTATGGCTGTATTAAACGCTGAATTATGTTGTCCGACTTGAGTGTGTCCATCATCTGATATCTCTATCCAGATACGGCCGTGAGCCTTAACGTACTTAGCCAACCCCAGGCCACGGGTGCGTCCTCGACCCTTCACTGTACTTGACTCACCTGTGCTAGCAGAGAAATCACCAGGGCCAGTTGCCCTTGCTGATGTAGATGGAGTCGCGGTAGGCCGTTTGCGATTGCCCGGTTGCCATCTGCAAAAACCCGTCGCATTAGCGTCATCAAATTCCAAAGTTCTTATACATATACATATATATCCATACAAGTCAATACAACTTAACAAAAGCGCTATAACATCGAATGCTCACTTTCGTTTTCAAATTCATTCATTCATTTATTCATTTCACATATGCATTCATTATCCATATAATCTACGAGTTCCATCATACACGTACATACACACTGTCACACACACAATCATCATACAACCAACCACGAAGCACATTTAACAACCAATACACACGACTTTTCATGCACACGCATAACCATAACAAACATTCCAAAACACATACTATCCTATATGAACTTTCGAATTCCAAAACACATACAAACATTCCAAATTTGGAATGTTCTGCCCAGAACAGCAGCAATCTGCTGCTGTTCTGGGCAGAACAGCATCATCGTCGTCCATTCAGATTATGTCGATCATCATCATTCATCATTCATTAGCGTCAATCATCATCATTCATCAACAATCATCACCATCATCATTCATCAACAATCATCATCAACAATCATCATCATCATCATCAATGATTCCACTATTTTAACAATCATCATCATACAAATTCATCATCATACATCAACAACCATAAATCATATCATGCAAATTCATCATCAACTTCAATAATCATCATCATCAACAACCATAAATCATATTGACAACCATCACCATCATCATCATCATCATCAAATTAAAATCAAAAAGTGAGACTTACCTTAAATTCGTTGTTTGCTTTGTCTAGAAGCCGAAAATGAAGAAGAAGAGAGTGCCTTGGGCGAATTTTGTTCGTTTGAGCCGAGAAGAAGAAGTCTCTGGTTTTAGGGATTTAAATGACATTTAGCGTCGAATTTATTTAATTTTAGCGTCGAATACTTCGACGCCGATAAGTAGGCGGTTCATTAAAATTTAGGGTTATTTTTCCGGGAAATTTAATTTTCATATTTAGCGTCGAAACACACAATTCGACGCTAATTGTACATTTAGCGTCGAATTAATTTGATTTTAGCGTCGACTATTTCGACGCCAAAAAAATGGGCGGTTTATTAAAAATTTAGGGTTATTTTTCCGGGAAATTTAATTTTTATTTAGCGTCGAAATACAATAGTCGACGCTAAATGTAAGACATATAGCGTCGAAATACAATAGTCGACGCTAAATGAAGACATATAGCGTCGAACAACCGTCGAAGAATAATCGACGCTAAATGTCTTTCATTTAGCGTCGATTATTCTTCGACGCTAAATGTCTTCATTTAGCGTCGACTATTGTATTTCGACGCTAAATGTCTACCATTAAAAATAATAATAAAAAAAAAATATATCATAGTTATATTATTAATCATTACGTTAATATTTCAACCATATCTAAAGAGTAATTAAAATCAACAACCATACATTATAATCCATAAAATTATTCATCAATCACAAAATACTGTAACTTCATAATTAATCACTATTATCGTCGGTATTTGAGGATTCGTGACTGGAATCGAAGTCATCTTCAGTGTCAAATCGTTCTTCACTTGCTACTTCAACGCTCACTTCAGAATGAGGAATTAGCTCAACGTCTGTACTAGCTCGAGTTAATGTGATATTTTTAGGAACGTTGACAGTTGGTCCAAAAAATATCTGTTCAGGAACTTCAAAATTGCCGGAGACTTCTTGTGTTTCATCTGATATGTCAACTCTATCTTTCTCCTGCGTGTCCCAAATGGCCCTATGTTGTAACTTTTCTACCACCATCCATCCAGTTCCTAACTTAGGATCAGGTATATATATCACTGAACGTGCTTGCGTACAAAAAATGTATGGATCATTCTTGTACCAACAACGTTGAACATTAATTGACGTGAGATGATTACTAACTTGAATTCTCCTCTTTCTGGCATTTGTGTCAAACCACTTACATTGGAATAGCACAATATGTCGTCTGGGTCGATATATCAACTCAATGACCGATTGCAATACGCCGTAGAAGTCAATTACATCTGAGCCGTGTTCTCCTTGGACTACAATTCCAGAATTTTGAGTCACATGAGTAACATCTCGTTGTTCGGTATGAAATCTAACTCCGTTGACAATACATCCACTGTACTCATAAGCCTGCTTTTGAGGCCCATAAACCAAAGAAACCAACGAGGATTACGAGTCCAATTGACCATTTTGCACTTGATTAATAATCTGACAATGAAATATATGTGTTAATATAACAAACTGAAATGTCTAATGTTAGGATCAAAATAAATATAAAATATTCTAACTTACAGTTGTCTCTGTTGGGGTTGGTGCTCAGAGCGCCAATTCCCGGTTGTATTTCTATTAAATACTTCTGTAAAACATTATTATTATGAATAATATATGCAGTTTCTATAATATAATCTATCTTTCTATATGGTAAAGACGTAATGACCGAGAATGATTAGTCATGATACAGTTGTAAAAGCGTCGGACATTGAGTAGTATCATGACGTTGTCATTCTCAGACAGTTCCTGGTCAAGGTTTACACTACTTGGTCAATATAGTAAACCCGTTGAGACAGGTACATGTCGTATACTGGAATATATGATTCCAATGGTTTCTCAATGAACCATTAGTCTTGGAGACTAGTATAGACGTGTAGGTGTTTATAGCGGATAAACACTGAACGACTCACCGAAGATTCTTAATGGATGGTACACCAGCGTCAATAAGAATCTTCTTGGGTTGAGTAGCACTTGTGATTCTTAGACTTGAGATGCCATTGTGGGCACATGAGACATCTTCTACACTTAGACGGCAGTCACGTCACCGATCTATTAAGATCAGACCTCCGCCTGTTCGTTGGGTGTAGACAGATCCTCAGGGTGTCCTATGTGTATCAAGATAGGATCCGTCAGTTCTGTGTATCAGAGCATAGGTAGTCCATATGATTAGCAATCAGATAAAACCATGGGCCCGTGGTAAAGTTTAGAAGCTAGTTCTAAACATTCTTTTTGAGATTGCTAATAGAATAGTCGACTGGATAATCCCGATAGAGATTTGACGTTTACATCTATATCTCTGGGATTTATCCGGATACCTGTGACGGAGGAATTATACATTTGCCATGACCTCGACCTGTATGGTTCAGCGAGATTATCTGTGATCGTTATAATCTACGGGTGGATAGATTATGGACACGAAATTAGATTTCGTGACGGATATACCTGAATCTAGAGAGTCTCAATAATGAAACATACTCGTAGAGCACTAGAGCAACATTAATAAATAATATTGATTATTTATAAAGTCGTTTAAAGTTAAACGCAAGATACGTGCTAAAAGGACTAGATAGTCATTTGCCTAATTATTGTGCATTTACATTTAATACTTGATTAATTTAAATACACATTAATTAATAGTCAAAATGAGTTATTTGACTTTTATCCTAAATGAATATATGTTTTTAATATTTAATGTAAATATTATACATATATTTAATATATTTGTATTTGATTAATTAATTAATTATTTAATTGTTAAATGATCAAATTAATTAAAATATAAATATCTTATGTTAGGATATTTGAAGTAAATGACATTAGTTGCAATTGTTGACTTAAATAAATATCCATAAAGTGTTTTAGATATTTGTCAAGTTGATTAAATGATTTGAAATGAAAAAATTTGGTATATACATGGACATTGAATTCGGCCAAGGCTATTCTTTGAACAAGTATATATTGTTTTCATTTGCTTTTCATTTGGTTAACCTAATACATTCACAAAACATAAATTTCACAAAAGGAAGTCAAAGGAGCCTAAAGAAAAAGAAAGACAAACATCAAAAGCTTGGATTTTTAGTAAGTTTCTTGAACTTGCTATTAGTAAGGAATTTGTTCCTTAGGTTCTAGGCTTTAATATATGATATTCTTAGGATGTTTCTTTTTGTTCCTTGTGTTTTTGTTGATGGAAGTTTTTGTGAAGTGTGAAGCATGTGTAATGAAGGAAGTGTATAACTATTGTAGTAATAAACTTTCTTTTAAGGTTTTGGAACCATGTTGCTAATCTAGAGTTATTGACTACTCTTAAATGACCTAGATTTGATCTTGAGTTGTTTCATTGTGTTGAGACTTGGATTGGATGGAAGAATGATGATTAAAGTAATTGATTTAAACTATTTGGTCTAATTTGTCCAATTTGAGGAAATTGAAAAATTAGGGTTCATGACCAATTCCAAATTTGGGGGTTTTCATATATGTTGTGTATTTGTATGTGTATATGATGCATATAAAGTTTCATGTTCATTGGATTGCATCTTGATGTGTTTTGATGCATGAAATCACAAAGTGCACAATTTGGCACCGTGGATGTGCTCGCGGCATTGATGAAGAAAAATGGGATTTTTGTTGATTTTGTTGTTTTGATGTTTCGAACATGCTAAGTTCATCTTAGAAATGATTTAGAATCATTCAAAATTGATTTGATCAATTTCGGACTAAAATGGACAAAAATACAAAGTAAGGGTTTTTCGGTAAATTCACTTAAATATGATTTATTGAATTTATTTTCATAATTTGATTATTGGAATTTTAAATAAATATGTTTATTTAATTAATCCGAGAAAAAGTTTTGAAATCTGAAAATCGGATTTTCACCGTTTCCGCTGCGTTACCGGATTCACCTCTAAAAACCCCTACAAAATGGTATCAGAGCGAGTCTGATTCTAGGCCACCTAATATGATTAGCCTTTATTGAATCAATGTTTAATCATGTTTTCTAGACTTTATGCATGCTTATTAGGATCTAAATTGGTTAGATTTAGGGTGTATGACACTTAGCGGAAAATCCCTAAATAATAAGGTTTGAATGTAATTTTGTATTTGATGCATGTTATATGGTCCGTCTTGTCAATACGGTTTATGAATACTTCTTTGTGAATACATCCGAGACCGTGCCTCTGCTGTGAGGATGTAGCCGATAAAGATTTATTTATACCGGATGTATATCAGATACTAGGTAAATTCAAGTAAAAGCGGAATTCTGAACGTGCCCTAGCTGTCAGGATTACGTAAGTAACTTGAGTTTACTATTGACGAGTTTAACCTTGGTACGTCTCCTTGTGGGCCTGCCTTCGCAGCGACAACGAGAAACGGCCAGGACCGGATACTTAGGAGTCATTAGTGAATGATTGACAAATGAGTTGTCTACCTGATGAATATACGTAGGCGAGACCGTGCCTCTGCTGTGAGCCGAAATATATTCACGGGATCTACTTTTCACTATTAGTATTTAATTTAATTATTAAATATTTGTATTCTGTTTTGGGATTACAGTATTGCATGATTTAGTGGGAGGGGCATATTAGATTAAAAATCCATGATCTAGTTTATGCTTTTGATATTATATGAAACTGCTTTATTTCTGCTAATCGTTTTTCATGATCTATATGATAGATTGGTGATGGCGGCACAATCCACAAATCAGTTTGCGCGTATGCTTGATGCGAACAAACTGAAAGGCGCTGAGAACTTTGCAGACTGGGAATCGGATTTGAGGATTGTCCTCGATTCCGAAAAGCTGGGTTATGTTCTTGAGGGTCCGTTACCCCTTGCAGTGGGTGCGGATGCTTCGGAGGAGGAACGCCAAGTTTTTGAAACTTGGAAGGATAATGATTTAAGGGTTAAATCATACATCCTTAGTTCACTGTCTCCGAAACTCAAGCAACAGTACTATGGTATGTTAGATTCCTATAGTATGATGACGCGATTGAGACAATCGTTTGAGAACCAGGAACAAGTGATTGTTCATAAAGTCGCCATGGAAATGTTCCATGCGCGTCTGGATGAGGGGCAGAGTGTTAGGCCACATGTTCTTCAGATGATCGATTTGATCGATCAATTGAGGCAACATAATCTCATCTTGAATGACATTCTCGGTAGGAGTGTCATTCTTGGTTCACTACCAGCTTCATTTCGCCAGTTCGTGATGTACTTCAACGATTTTATTCCGTAATCGTTGCGAAGGTGTATGACCCGCACAAACTGGACATGCCATGTATCCCTTAGTGCTCCATCCAGATAATGAACCATAGGCTGGAAAATCATTAATGGTCCATAATAATGTGGCATGCATCCGAAAATACTACTCTGAAGCTGCATCATAGGTATGCACACCCACATTCCATAATGTTTGTAACTCCTCGATCAATGGTCTCAAGTAAATATTTATATTTTTACCAGGTGAACGTGGACCAGGGATAAGCAATGACATAAATATGAACGGATCCTTCATACATTTCCATGGAGGTAAGTTATATGGAATGACAATAACGGGCCAGATGCTATAAGAGTTGTACATATTCCCAAATGGGTTAAAACCATCAGAGGCAAGACCTAACCTGACATTACAGGGGTCCTCAGCGAAACGGGGGTACATGTCATCAAATTCCTTCCATTCGGTTCCGTCCGCAGGATGTCTAAGTATGCCCTCCGCACCGATCCTCTTTTCATGATGCCACATCATATCAGTCGCTGTGTGTCGTGACATGAACAATCTCTGCAGCCTGGGCGTTAAAGGGAAATATCGCAATATCTTTTGAGGCACTTTCTTCCCCATACCACGGACTTTGTACCGACTTTCACCACATATCGGACAATGTTCAAGTGATTCATACTCGGCATGAAATAATACACAATCAAACTTACAAGCATGAATGGATTCATACCCCATTCCCAAATCACGCAACATTTTCTTTGCCTCGTAGTACGACTTAGGCAATTCGCTTCCAACCGGTAACATTTGGGCCAGTAACTCTAACATCATATCGATACTTTTGTTGGTCATTCTGTTGATCACTTTAATGTGTAATAATTTCACAATGAAATTCAAGATCGACATTCCAGCACATTCGAATGGAATTTTTTTTGCCTCATCAAGTAGTTCACTAAATAAATTTTGATCATTTCCACTTAACACTGGCATGTCACCACTAACACTATGACCAAGTTGTGGACCTTGTAAGTCATGCAAAATATCGGTGATCTCATCGTTTGCAGGTTGATTGTAACTACTGCTCCCTTCGCCGACATCAAAAAACCGTGACTGAGAATGATACTGCTCACCGTGATAAATCCACGTACGGTAAGTTGGTGATATTCCTGGCATGTATAAATGATTATGAACTTCATCTAACCGCTTCCTTTTCCTATTCAAACAATTTGCACATGGACAACGAACACGACCTTCTGCATCAATGTGCTGCTTCCATAAACTCAGACACTCCATTACGATATTCAACACTCAATCTATCCAGAGAGCTCATCCAATTTCTATCTATTTCAGCAGAATACCTAAATATAATAATATAATTATTAGATATCATTTTACAGTAATCAACATTACTAATTCAGTAATACTTTATTTAAGCATATATATATATATATATATATATATTTGGTTGATAAATTAAATAGTTTACAAAAAAATTATATTTTATTAATTAATATACTTACTCTACATATATGAATCATAAATCACTAACAAATAACATATAAACAACATATATAATCATAAAAATTGAAAATAATAAAGAAATATGAAAGAAGAATTACCTTATCGGAAATTGATTACAATTTTATTGAAAATTTTAAGGAGAGATGTGAGGCTGTGTAGAGGAAATTCTCAGATTTCAGAGGATGAAAATGAAGAGATGATGAGAAAAAAAACAGAAGGGGAGAAGGGTTGGTGGCAATCTGCATTTTAATCTATCTTTAGCGTCGAATATTCAAATTCGACGCTAATTGTTGCCGTTTTTAGCGTCGAAACAGTTGTTTCGATGCTAAATATAAACAAATTAGCGTCGAAATTAATTTAGACGCGAAAGAATCAAGGATTTGTCGGTGGAAACTTCGTAAACCTTTAGCGACGATATATGTTTGACGCTAAAAGTATATTTGTGGCGTCGACTCCGTTTTTTGACACAAAAAGTGTAATATTTGGCGCCAAAAATTATTGCAATAATAGAATTATTCAGCGTCGAATATTATTCGACGCTAAAGTACTGATTTTAGCATCGAAAAAAGGTTTCGACGCTAAAACATTAATATTCTGCGTCGAAATTTTATTCCGTCGCTAAAAATATGACATATAGCATCGAAAATGATTTTCGACGCTAAAACTCACTTTTAGCGTCGAATACTGTTTCGACGCTAAATATTTGGACGCTAAAAGCCATAATTCTTGTAGTGGGCGCTCCCACTGACCTTTTTGTAAACACAGGGCTCATCCATATTTTTGATGAAAGAAAATTTTTGATCTCATCATCAAATCGTAGATTCCAACTCCTAGATGCTTGCTTTAGACCATATATACATCTTTGCAACTTACATACTTTATGACTATCATATTTAGATGTAAAACCTTCTGGTTGTTTCATATAAATTTCTTTCTCAAGAAATCCATTTAGAAAGCTTTGTTTTTATATCTATTTGTCAAATCTCATAGTCAAAGTAAGTTGCTATAGCTAAGATAATTCTAATGGATTTTAGCATAGCTACTGGCAAGAAGGTCTTCTCATAATCAATTCCTTGTTTATGAGTATATCCTTTTGCCACTAGTCTAGCTTTATAAGTCTATACTTTCCATCATTTCCAATCTTTCTCTTGAAGACCCATTTACACCCAATAGGACCAATTCCTTCAGAAGGATCAACAAGTGTCCATACTTGATTGGAATACATGGATTCCATTTCAGAATTCATAGATTCAATCCATTTAGAAGAGTCAATGTCTAACATTGCTTCTTCATAGTTTCTTGGGTCATCAACATGAACCGCTTCACCAATCATAAAAGATTCAAAATCTTATTGATTGACTATGGTATATCTCAATGGCATGTGAGATTCCCTAATTGATTTACGAAGTGGTTGTGATTCTTGAGGTGCTTCTTGTTCTACTTGTTTTGGTTCCTTCTAAGTTGAGTCAATTCGTTTTCCAGAATTCTCTTTTTGAGAGACTTCCTCATCTAGGTCCACTTCTTTCCCAGTACTTCCCTCTTGAACCAAACGGTCCTCAAGGAAGGTAGTATTCCTACTAACCACTATCTTATGATCAGAGGGAATGTAGAAGTAATATCCCATCGAATCTTTGGGATATCCTATGAATTGAGCTTTTTCAGATCTCGAGTCTAGCTTTTCTGTAAAGACTTTCCTTACATAAGCTGAAGTACCCCAAATCTTCAAATATCCTAAATTAGGGCGTTTCCCATACCATATCTCATATGGGGTTTTGGGAGCGGATTTGGTTGGAACTCTATTTAGAACATGCAAGGCTGTTTGGAGAGCATATCCCCAAAAGGACGTCGGTATATCAACAAAACTCATCATAGTGCGTACCATATCCAATAGGGTACGATTTCTCCTTTCAGAGACACCGTTATGCTGAGGTGTGTAAGAAGGTGTTACCTGTGACACTATTCCATGTTCCTTGAGATAATCTTGAAACTCGGTACTTAAGTATTCTCCTTCACGATTAGATCATAGATTTTTATATTTTTTCCCAATTTGTTTTCTACTTCATTCGTATACTCTTTGAACTTTTCAAAAGTTACTGACTTATGTTTCATTAGGTATAAATACCCAAATCTTGAACAATCGTCAGTGAAAGTAACGAAGTATTGAAAACCACTTTGGCCACTATACTAAGTGGGTCGCATACATCAGTATGTATGAGTTCCAAGGTTTTTTTGGCTCTTTCGTTTTGTCTTACAAAAGGTGATTTGGTCATTTTTCCTTTGAGACATGATTCACAAGTTGGATAAGGTTCTAAACCTAATGAAGGAAGTAAATATTCATTCTCCAATTGTGAAATTCTTTTCTCTCCAATATGACCTAATCTTAAGTGCCAAGGAATCTTGAATTAGGATTATCTCTTGGTCTTTTTGTGTTATTGTATTTAATTCTTTGTTATGGTTCTCATTCATTTGCAAGACATACAATCCATTTTCTTTTAGTGCAACACCAATAAATTTATTCAGATAATAAATATTGCATTTCTCATTGATATAATGAACTTCATAATTACATTTTGTCAATACTGGAATAGAAACAATGTTCCTTATTACACTAGGAAAATGTAAAACTTTATCTAATAAAATTAAATATCTTGATGGCATAGGAAGTTGACACGCCCCTACGTTGGTTGTAGAGACAAGTTCTCCATTCCCAACTTTCAGGACCAATTCTCATTCATTAAGTAACCTCTTACTCTTTAGAATCTGCGGAGACATACAAATATGTGAGGTCGTAGCAGAATCTAAAATCCATGAATGAGATATAGAACTTATTCCAAGATCCATTTCAATAACAAAGAACGAAGACGTACATTATTTTTGCTTTTTCAAGCTCGCAAGGTACTGAGGACAATTCCTCTTCCAATATCCTTTCTTCTTGCAATAGAAGCACTCATATTGGGCCTTCTTTTAGGGGTTGGTGCTCAGAGCGCCAATTCCCGGTTGTATTTTGTTAAATACTTCTGTAAAACATATTATTAGTAATAATATATGCAGTTTCTATAATATAATCTTATCTTTTATATGGTAAAGACGTAATGACCAGAGAATGATTAGTCATGATACAGTTGCAAAAGCGTCGCAACGGACATTGAGTCGTATCATGACGTTGTCATTCTCAGACAGTTCCTGGTCGAGGTTTACACTACTTGGTCAGTATAGTAAACCCGTTGAGACCGGTACATGTCGTATACTGGAATATATGATTCCAATGGTTTCTCAATGAACCATTTGTCTTGGAGACTAGTATAGACGTGTAGGTGTTTATAGCGGATAAACACTGAACGACTCACCGAAGATTCTTAATGGATGGTACACCAGCGTCAATAAGAATCTTCTTGGGTTGAGTAGCACTTGTGATTCTTAGACTTGAGATGCCATTGTGGGCACATGAGACATCTTCTACACTTAGATGGCAGTCACGTCACCGATCTATTTAGATCAGACCTCCGCCTGTTCGTTGGGTGTAGATAGATCCTCAGGGTGTCCTATGTGTATCAAGATAGGATCCGTCAGTTCTGTGTACCAGAGCATAGGTAGTCCATATGATTAGCAATCAGATAAAACCATGGGCCCGTGGTAAGTTTAGAAGCTAGTTCTAAACATTCTTTTTGAGATTGCTAATAGAATAGTCGACTGGATAGTCCCGATAGAGATTTGACGTTTACATCTATATCTCTGGGATTTATCCGGATACCTGTGACGGAGGAATTATACATTTGCGATGACCTCGACCTGTATGGTTTAGCGAGATTATCCGTGATCGTCATAATCTACGGGTGGATAGATTATGGACATGAAATTGATTTCGTGACGGATATACCTGAACCTAGAGAGTCTCAATAATGAAACATACTCGTTGAGCACTAGAGCAACATAAATAAATAATATTGATTATTTATAAAGTCGTTTAATGGTTAAACGCAAGATACATGCTAAAGACACTAGATAGTCATTTACTTAATTATTGTGTATTTACATTTAATACTTGATTAATTTAAATACACATTAATTAATAGTCAAAATGAGTTATTTGACTTATTTCCTAAATGAATATATGTTTTTAATATTTAATGTAAATATATACACATATATTTAATATATTTGTATTTGATTAATTAATTAATTATTTAATTGTTAAATGATTAAATTAATTAAAATATAAATATCTTATGTTAGGATAATTAAAGTAAATGACATTAGTTGCATTTGTTGACCAAGATAAATATCTAATAAAGTAGTTTAAAGATATTTGTGCAAGTTGACATTATGATAATTGAAATGAAATTGAAATTACAATTTATTGAATTTGGCCATGAATTTCGGCCAGGTGTAATTGTTACACTATAAATTGATTTTCATTTCATTTAATAAAAAAAACCTAATACACTTTATCACAAACAAAGTTCCATTGAAGAAAGGCAAAGAAAGAAAGTGAAGGAAGAAAAGAAAAACCAAAGAAAAAGCTTGGATTTTGTAAGTTTCTTAAACTTACTATTAGAGAGGAATTTTTCCTTATGATCTAGGCTACCTCTCATGAGTTTCTTAAGTTATTCTTTTCTTTATTTCTTGTGTTTTTGATGATGGAAATTTGTTGAAAGTGTTGAGCATGTATGATGAACAAAGAGTGTAACTAGTGTAGTTATATGTATTCTTTTAAGGTTTATGAAACCATGTTGCTATTCTAGAGTTGTTGACCCACTCTTAAATGACCTAGATTTGATCTTGAGTTGTTTCATTGTGTTGAGACTTGAATTGGATGTAAGAATGATGATTGAAGTATTGATTTGGTGTATTAAGTCCAATTTGTCCAATTTGTTGAAATTGAGAAATTAGGGTTTATAACCAATTCCGAATTTGGGGGTTTTGAGATATGTTGAGCATTTGGGTGTGTATAGATGCATGCAAAGTTTCATGTTGATTGGATTTCATTTAGATGAGTTTTGAGACATGAAATGACCAAATGGTCATTAAGCCCTCCAAATGAGGCTCACGGCATTTGGATGCCAATTTGGGGATTTGTATCTTTTGGTGTTTTGATGTTTTGAGCATGATAATTCATCCTAGAAATGATTTAGAATCATTCAAAATTGATTGGATCAATTTCGGATTAAAACGGACAAAATACCATATAAGTGTAATTTGGTAATTTCACTTGAATTTGATTCAATTGAAATTTTATTTCATTTTTGATTATTGGGATATTAAATAAATATGTTTATTTAATTATTCCGAGAAAAAGTTTTGAAATCTGAAAATCGGATTTTCACACCGCTTCCGCTGCGTTACCGGATTCACCCCCTAAATAACCCCTTCATTCTTTTCCTTCTTTTTCTTCGATATGCCTCCAGTGGGCTTAGATTTCTTAGGACTTATTTCTTGCCCTTTCCATTTTTCTTGCCCTGTGAGGACCAAAGATAGCAATAACATCCCCTTTATCATTTCCTTCAACCTTCAAGATGTTTTCAACCTTTTCACATGTCTTTAATGAGACATGAAGCTCACTAAGTGACTTAGTTGATCTAATCAACTTATTCATATTGAAGTTGGAAATGAAGCCCTTGAAGGCGGGAGTCAAAGACTATAGGATCAAATCCACCTTAACCTTGAACGTTAGTCCTAGATCAAATGTATCCGTTTGATCAATCAAATTGATCATTTGAGCACATGATCTGAGATTGGAGTCACATCCTTCATCTTTATCCTGAATAACTTGCTAGTTACATCGTATCTAGCAGTTTCACTACTTTCACCATACAACTCTTGTAGGTGTTCCATGATTTCCACCGAAGAGTTCACCATCTCATATTGCTCTTGTAGAGTTGGGCTCATAGAGGCTTTGATGTAGCTTCTTACCTTAAGCTCATCGTCTTTCCAGTTATAGAAAGCAGCGACCTCTTCATCATGGGTATCATCATTAATAGGATTAAGATCATTCATATCGAGAACATAATATAAACGTTCGTAATCCAAGACGATCTTGAGCTTACGCGCCAATCCAGGAAATTGGGGTCAGTGAGTTTATCTTTGTCAAGTATTGATGTTAGTGGATTCATTTGTATCACGTACTCTGTTGTAAATACAAGTTTGTTAATATTTGTAATAAGTAATTAAACAAAATTTAAGATCTTTTAAATAATGTTGCTCCCACTAATTTTACTCAAATTCCACACTCCCCTATGCGGAAAATGGAAATATTGTTGGATATAGTTCTAGTGGGACGTCGCGTTCTCATTGTTAATGTCATGCCTCACCTAATAGGTTTTGACACTTCATTTGCAATGAGTCAAAACTCCTTTTGTTTGTATCTCTATACAAGGCTCAACATTTCCACCTCTAGCGAACAATATCTCACTTAATAGGTTTTGAAATCTTCGCTAGTTAATCTAGGCCCAAAACCTTTCATCATGTAACACATGTGATTGGCCCTCACCTAATGGGTTTTGGGTTTGAAGTCATTAGGCTACATATACGAACATGTCAAATAGTACTTAAACATATAAGGGTCCCTCACCTAATGAGTTTTGGGATTACCAAAATATATTTAGTGGAATATTTGATTGTGTTGGAAGGTTAATGCTTAATATTCATTCTTGGGGATTATATAATTATTCATATCTTATATGAATTATATCATTTTCTTTTAGTGCGTCTTGATGTCTTTGTATCTTATACTTTCATCGTGCACAAGCACATTAAGCACATAACTTTTATGTTTGGCTCTAGACAAGAAATATCCTAATCTTTTATTAACACATTAATAAGATTGTTCCTTTTGGTTGAAGACAATCCTTCACAATTCGGTAACTAGAGAAAAACTCCCTGAAAATTAGGGGGGTCCGGCGTGACCACTTAAGTCCATACCTTCTTAGGCTCTTATCACATTGGTGACAAAGTTCTCTTTAGTACCTATTTGTTCGAGAAGGTCTTAGGCTTTCTTGGCTTGAATAATCTTATTACTAATCTTGAAACTTTTAAAAGATTATACTTTGATTATCAATTAATGTTTTAATCATATTAAATAATTAAGAGATATAATCAAAGTTGTATTAGGATTTTTTTTGTGATTTAATTTTAATCCAATCAAAATTTTATATGGGTTTAACTTCCTAAGAAGTTATTTAGTTCAAAACTAGCAACAACTCAATTTCTATTAGAATTCTTTCCAAAAACAATTTTAATGAAAATAGAATTCTAATCTTACTCAAATTTTAATTCTGGAAATTTTGTAAAATATTTGTAATTTCATAAATTACAATTCCACCTCTGATCGTTTTTGGTATTTGTAATAAATCCCTAAAACTTTCAGAATTTTACAAATTGGTCCTGCGCAGCCTGCCATCCTGAATTTTCAGGTTTTGTCCAATAGATTGTTTTGCGTAGCAGACGACCTTTTCGAATTCCGATTGAGTTGCAATTTTACAGAGTTGTTAATCCATATGTCTAGTGTCTCCACAAAATATTTCAGCAAAAAATAACGATTTTATCAACATAATATAATATCCTAACCGAACAGCTCTCATTAGGATCCCATATACATGCTTTAATTTGTTTTCATCAAAATGACATAACCTCAAACCTCTGATACCACTGTAAGGTTTTGGGGTTAGCACGGAAGCATCCATGTGACTGGATTTTAAAATTTTCTTCCAAAACCCACTTTAAGGATCGTGGTTATGCCGTTGTTGATGTAAATAATTTATTATTAAATTAATCTAAATTAATTTAAACATGCATGCAACAAATATTTTATTTATCAACAAAAATAATATTCACTTATAATAAAACATACCTCGATGTGCTTATTATCTGTCTCGAGACTTTTGAATATCCTCCTTGATTTTTCCTTTGTAGTAGTACACCAAGCGTTGCACCTTTAGTTGACACACTAGCACTCCTCTACGAACAAATCGTTCCCACTTTTGAGAACAGAAAAAACTTTTCTTTTTCTAGGATGTTAAAGTCTTTAGGAACGAATTGGAACTATTCCTAGAGAGATCAAATCAAAAAACACCATATATATGTTTACGCAAATTGCTTGTGTATTTATATATATCTTCACGCAAATTGCTTTTGTATTTATATATATACCTTCACGCAAAAGGCTTTTGTTGCTGACATAAACAACAACAAACAAAATTAATGAAATTGATTAACTACTTTTTGTTTTCTTCTTTTTGCCTTGAACAAAAAGACCTTCAACAAGAAGTTTTTGCCTTTCAATGTGAACAACAAGTTTGGCCTTCATAGTCAATGTATATATATTAGCATAAGAATTATTTTAATTGTATCCTAGTATAATAAGGTCAGTCCAATATCTTCTTCAAATCAAATTTGATCTCTCAAAGATTCTTTCCAAAATAAAATTAGGATTCTTAATCAAATTTGGGAATCCTAATTAAATAAAAACTTCCCTATTTAATCTTAAATAGGACTCTAATTAATTTGGGTGCTAGCCCACTAAATTAAAGTCTAATAGATTAAATATTATTTTGGCATATTAATTAATTAACTAATTTAACTTACTTATTTTTAATTAACATTAATTAAAATTACATTTAATTTATTTAATATAAATATCAAATATTTAATTAAACAATTAAATCTTATTTTATATTTCTAATTTATTAATCAAATTAATATTTCTGAAATATCTCGAATATCCTAATCCAATTAGGAAATGCCAAAATAATCATTTATTAACTTTTAATAAACATCCTTGAATTTGTAACATAGACGAGAACTATATTGTGCAACCGTCCTAAGTTCATTATCGAGTAGCAGTGGAATAATATTAACTCTTTAATATTTCATCTCTATGATATTCCACAGACCATGGGTAATCGCCTAGCAGCAAGCCATGGCGCATAGTCGATGAATGAAGTGGGAAAACATATGAACCTCTTAGAATACACTTCGAACATGTCATCTCATTCCTTTCAATATTTATGTTTCTTATAGAGTCCTGATCATGGTAGGGTCAAATCCTTATACTCGACATATATTTAAACTTTATCTTGTGGATTTGATATCTCTAAGATATCGACTACTTTGGCCAAAGACTTATATCCACAACTTTGAGTTTACTTGAAACATCTCTTTTATTATCAAAGCTATCGGATCCCATCTTGAAGCATAGACCCGGCCACGGTTCCGGTTCGGAACCGGAACCGAACCGGTTCCGGTTCCAACCGGTTCCGGAACCGAACCGGAATGGGACCGGTTCGGTTGGGGTTCCACCCCAACTCGAACCGGTCCGAACCGGTGGAACCGTACGGTTCCACCAGTTCGGACGGTTCCAACCGGAACCGTTCGGTTCCGGTTGGAACCGTCGGGTTCCTGTTGGAACCGTAGGGTTCCAACAGGAACCCTAAGGCCCCCAACGGCTAGTAGCCGTTGGGGGCCTTATTAGTTATTCCCCCAACGGCTACTGCCGTTGGGGGATGCAGGGAGCCGTTTGGCTCCCTGCCAAACGGCTCCCTGCCAAAAAAATAAAAAAAAATAAAATTATAAAATTTTTTTTATTATATAAAATAAAAATTACTAATGTACCCATAATAACGGTAATAAAACGGTTATATTTAGGGGCATTTTTGGTATCAAAAAAATTCTAAAATTCTATAAATAGGATTCATTTTTCATAATTTCATCACACCAATTTCTCAACTCTCTCATTTTCTATAAATCTCATATTCTCAATCTTACTTCAATACAATTCTCTTATTTTAGTTGTTATTAATTTGTTATCACATTCGGCATTCGCATCGCAATTATTCAAATGGCAAGCTCATCCGAGAACATAATGTCAAATATGCCAACCCAAGAGAGCGGCCCTAGTTTCAGTGCACAATCACGGAGAAGATAAGTTAAGGCTCGGTCCTCGGATATTTTCAAAATTCATTTTAATTTGGAACGCCTAGAAGATGATTCACAACGAGCAGTTTGCAACTATTGTGGGGTTATCTACAAATTTTCAGGTGGATATGGCAATATGATCAAGCACATGGAAAAACATCATCCGGTTGAATTTGGCATTGATACGACGCAAACTCAAATTATCTTATTGAGAAATTCCTTTACTTTATCTTATTGCTGCTGTTTTTGATCCTAGATTTAAATTAGAAGGTTTGAGTGGTGCTTTACAAGCTTATTATGGTTATTTAGGAATATTAGATGAAATTGACATTACTAGATTAATGACGAAATTAAGAAATGATTTAATTGAGTTATTTAATGATTATATTGTAAGATATAACTTAGGAACATTAGGTCAATCTAGTAGTAGCGAACCGGTAATTCAAACAAGACTTAGCGCAGGGGATCGTTGGTTATTGCAACGAAATAAAAAGCTAGGGATACGACAACTAATAACCCTGAATTAGATAATTATTTATCTACAAATTTTGAGTTTTCTAATGAAAGTTTATGCAGTAAAAATTTTAAAATCCTTGAATGGTGGAACCGGCATCAAAATATATATCCTGTTTTATCTATTATTGCTAAAGAGATCTTGGCAGCACCTATTTCCACCGTTGCGGTTGAGCAAGCCTTCAGCTTGGGAGGTAATATATTGGAAGCTAGGCGATCTTCATTACATCCAAGCACTCTAGAAGCAACAGCTTGTGTGGATGATTGGACTCGAGCTGATCTGAGACAACAAGAAGATGCCCCCGATGATTGTGAAGATTTGTTCGATAATGCTTCTGCAACAAGTGCAAGCGGAACCGGAGCCGAAGGATCAACCGATAATGATGATTGATAATTGTAAAATTATAATTTACAAAAGGGGATATGTCTAAAAGACTAAAACTTGTAATGGAACTACGTGAGCTTTGATTCCTCTCACCCTTGGAGGATATGTAGGCAACTTAAATATTTAAAAATTTAAGCTCAAGCTCTTCAATGTAATAAAAATTTTTTTTTTTAAATTTAATCTCATTTTTTTTATTTAAATTAATCAAAAAAAAAAAAATTAATTTAACCGAACCGAACCGGAACCGGTTCGGTTCCGGTTCGGTTTTCGGTTCCGGTTCCACACTTGTGGAACCGGTAACCGGCCGGTTCGGTTCGGTTCCGAACCGGAACCGAACCGCCGGCCGGGTCTATTGAAGCATACGTGACTTCGTACGTCAATTGCTCAAGGCCATCTAGTATTTATTCAAAGGACGTGGATAGTCGAATGAGGATATACTAGTGAACCAAGAGTACTATCACATAAGTCATCATATGATCTCAGATCAAAGGATATGATGACACTAATGTATTATTACGAAGATCGATGACCTTAGATAATATTACCATGTGATCTTACATTTCTGTGGTCGTTTTCGATATTTCATTCTACTAATGAAACATCTATTGTCTATGTCCTTATGATATGAGACTCATCATCAATTCTATTAACATCATATGTCAATCTAGGCGACCCATAACAATATTGGTTAAGTGATATATTATTGTCCTGTATAACAATCACATTTTACCAAGAACTTAATTTGAGACATATATAAATATTATTGACTCTCATAATCACAAATGTCTTTTGGATTAACAATATTCATTTGAAATAATGTCTTAGGACATACACATAAAATATTGATGTACTAATGTTTAGTTAACAAATGTATTTTATTAATAAATAATAAAATATATTACAAATATTATGCCTTAAACCATTATATCCATAACTGGTTTTAGGGACTGGTTTTAGGGCATAAACTCTAATAAATAGTACAGCCCAAGTAGAAAGAGAGAGAAATGAGGGATGTGTTCCTGATTCTCTTGTCTAATTCATCTTAAAGGTAAGTAAAGTTTGTTCCTTTTATTTCAATGATCTATAAGCCCAGATCTAAAACCTTATAAAGTTTCTTCCTTTTTTTGGTTTTTTGTCTAGTTTTTGCAATTTTGTTATTTGGGTATTCTTGTTTTTAGTTGTAGTTATGGATTTAGTTCAAAGTTGTATTTTTTTGATTTAGAAACAATGTTGGGTCGGTCTACGCTATCAAGAACTGCAAGTTTTAGGCCAGAAAACCTAGGCCAAAATGCACTAGCTATGATAAGCAATCTTTGCTTCACTATGTTTGTTCTAGGAGTGTTAATCTTCACTATTATTGCTGCCACGTATGAACCTGAGGATCCACTCTTTCACCCATCAACAAAGATCACCTCATTTTTGACATCACAATCAAATGCCACTTTTAAATCTGATGACACGGTTGTTAAAACCGGGGAGGATTTCATGACCCTGAACCAAACTGTAGTTGCTACATTTATTAATGCAACTGATGTGGAGTAAAAGGAGGAGAGTGTAACAGAAACGGTGCCTAATTGTGAGGGAAATGTGGATAGTCCTATTGATTGTACAGACCCGGAAGTGTTTCATTTATTGATGAGCAAGGCGATAGATCATTTTAAAGACATGCACTTTTACCGGTTTGGGAAGGCAGTTCGTGGGGATAATGATAATACTTGTGATATGGCATGGCGGTTTAGGCCTAAGGAAGGGAAGACGGCTGCTTTTTATAAGGATTATCGACGGTTTACAATTACTAGGTCTGAGAATTGTACACTTAGTGTGGTGAGTATTGGGGATTATCATTCGGGTGTGAACGCAAGGAAAAAGAAGAAGAGGAATCAGAAGCCTGGATTCGAGAAAATGCCTGTGAAGGATAATGCAGGCTTACTGTTAGTTGGGGAAACTGTTAATGATACTCTCCCTGTGGTCAAGTCAGAGAATTCATTTAGCCATGGGAAGTACTTGATTTATACAGGTGGCGGAGACAGGTGTAAGAGCATGAATCATTTCTTGTGGAGCTTCTTGTGTGCTTTGGGTGAAGCACAGTACTTGAACCGAACATTGGTTATGGATTTGACCATTTGTTTGAATTCGATGTATACTTCATCCAATGAAGATGAGGAAGGGAAATATTTTAGGTCTTACTTTGATTTTGAGCATCTGAAGGAGGCAGCATCAGTTTTGGACAAGGATCAGTTTTGGGTGGATTGGAATAAGTGGCAGAAGAAAGATGGGCTGAGTCTTTATCTTGTGGAGGATTTTCGTGTCACCCCAATGAAGCTTTCTGAGGTGAAGGATTCTTTGATTATGAGGAAATTTGGATCTGTTGAGCCAGATAATTACTGGTACAGGGTGTGTGAAGGGGAGACAGAATCTGTTGTTCAAAGGCCATGGCATATGCTCTGGAAGTCGAGAAGATTGTTGGATATAGTGTCCGCAATCGCATCAAGATTGAATTTGGGATTATGATGCAGTTCACATTGAGAGAGAGAGAGGAGAAGGCTAGGAACAAAGAGCTCTGGCCAAATCTTGATGCAGATACTTCCCCTGGTGCACTTATCTCAACCTTGGGGGACAAGATTGAAGACGGAAGGAATGTCTACATTGCAACTAATGAACCTGACACATCCTTCTTCGACCCTTCAAAATGTAGTTCTTTACTCTCAAGTATAAGAGTGTCGAAGTAATAAAATAACCCGGTAAGTCCGGGATCGATCAATAGGAAATAAATTTAGTAAAATAAAATAACAATTTCAGTAAAAATAAAAAGACTTGATTTGTTTGAAGTGATTGGAGAATTTTAAAATTTAAATTGGACTGTAATAATAAAATAAAATACTGGGGTTAGAAGATCCACTTTTAATATTTCAAATTTAGAAATCTCACTTTTTATAATATATAAATTATCATTATCATCCAATTAATTTATTTCAGGAATTAATTAATACCAAAATATATAAACCATCTATAAAGGCGGTGATAATTTTTGTCTATAACAAGTCCAGTTAGGTACTTAATTATGCCAAATAAATAAAATCAACCATGTAGACGGTAACAAAATTTATCAATAATTAATCCAGATTTAAGTTAAGTATTAATTATTAGCTTACAATTTATATATTATAATATAAGTGAGATTAATCTATATTTTCATTTTAAAAATTATGTGTGTTTCTGTTCAAATATGAGTAGCTAATTTCTTTTTGCTGGGGTAAAAGGTGAAGATTTTAAAATGAAAATATAGATTACTTTCTCTTTTTATTTATTATATTTTTTTGCTTTTGTTTCCATCACCGAAAGGCGATATCAACTTTTCATTTTTTTAATATAATATTAATATATATATATATAATCTTGGTGAGACCTCCAATATAATATATATAAAAGATTTTATATATAAAATCTTGGTGGGTCATTCAAAATAATAATAATAATAATAATAATAATATAATAATAATAATAATAATAATAATAATATAATACATTTGTGGGTAAATACATCATAAGCTCATTTTGTCGTAAATCTAAACACCGTGTGTATTTTCCAAGTCCGATTTGAATCTAGTTGTCACATTTTTTTTTGGGTTTTTGGATCCTGGAATTCAGATCTCATATTCATTTTCCTATTGAGCTTCTGAAACAGTATTTTACCTACACAATAAATAAAATTCACAATAAAACATAAATATAATTATTATTTAACAAATGTGCTAAATTAAGGGGATTAATGAAATTATAACTGTAAAATGATTAATTTCTCTTTTATTACGTGTACACTTTTTAATATTCATCAGCGAATTTACACGTTACATAAACGCACATATCACTCAAGTAGTGTAGTGACAAAAGATTTGGATGTCGAACTCACATGGATTTATTATTAAACCTATTAATACTTAAAACTAGACATACTTAACTAAAACTAAACAGTTTAGGTTGATTGAGAGTAACTAAGT
Organism: Zanthoxylum bungeanum; assembly: GCA_019454045.1. NCBI lineage: Eukaryota > Viridiplantae > Streptophyta > Magnoliopsida > Sapindales > Rutaceae > Zanthoxylum > Zanthoxylum bungeanum. The sequence goes on from SKCR01010056.1 coordinate 54,386, forward strand.
AAAATATAAAGAAAATAGTAAATAGACTTTCGGAAAACCCTATGGAAATGAAAAGCTAGGGTTGAAACTTCACATAAAGAACGTTAAATTATCCACAAGCTTATTACGATGGTCAGGTAGAAATGCCTAACTTAATTCAATTACATATATTCTGATGATAATTAATTCAAGTCAAATTCATTAAGCTCAGGTTTTAACATTGGCTACGTATGCTTTACAAGTGTATTCATATCCTGCACATAAATTGATTCAATAAATGCGATCACGCGCTATTATTCCTAATGCTAAACCCAAATTACGTTTTCCAAGTTCCTAAGGGTTTACCACACCTACTTTATTGCCGGCCAGACAAAAAATACTTTAAGCATAGAGAATAATAAATAACTCAAGCAATATTCAAAAGAATAAAAAGATGAAATTAAATTAAATAATGCTCAGGATCCATTACAATCTTAAACTAATGAATTAGTTACACACATTTGTTATTGAGCACAAATAATTCATTAGTACACAACAAGACATCATAAAACCTAGATTGAAAGAATAAATGAAGAAAGAACTCGTTTTGGTGAGATCTTCTTGTTGGACAAAATGACCTATAGCGTCACTATTTGTACAGATCATTGTGTTGTTGTAACAAATTAACTATGTGACAAGGAAATTGCACTCTCTTCATTTGTGATTAGATCACCATAGATATATAAATGAAGAGAGGTCTCTATGATTAGTTCCTGGATTGAGAATGATATGAGACAGTATCAATCCACGAAGGATTAATCATTTAAATATCCCTAGCCGGAGTATTATCGAGACTGGACATCGATAATGCGGAATAGGCTAGTATTGCACTTGTGCGCGTTGTGAGGGCACAACGGCATAGTTCTCATATATTTAAGTATAGGATACTTATGCAAGTGCGATAGGAGGTTGTGTTTCACCGATGGTACGGGAAACAGCTTCGCTCTGGATAGACCCCTCGGAATCCCATTGGTATTATGACTATGTGTCTATGGGAGTCCGACATCAGGGTAGGTGTATTTGGTCTTAACTTGAGACTTGCACCGCTAATGCTTACGACAATCAATATACTTTGATTGAGGTCGTCAGGGACTTTAACAGGTTCTGGTACGCCGATTTTGGGTATATTGAGAATCGTAGAGTATTGGGTGTGATGTCAAGACGGAAGTATCACTCCAGTCATAGTGGAGATGATGTCACGCAGGATAAGGTATTAGTACTCTTAAGTGTTGGCCGGCCATCGGGATATTATGACAAGGTCATGTATATCCGATTATAGAGACTAGTTACCAGACATCCGACATGTGCTTCGGACGGGGCAGACACTTATCCAGCCCCAGCCCTAGCACGTGACTATCCGATACTGGGCCGATATATATAATACTTGGTATACTACGCTTGATATAGATCCTTATATATTCTATATGGATATGTCCGGAGAATTGGGTAGACTTGGTACTTTGCTAGAAGTCGATCTTGTCTCGTAAATCGGTAGAACGTAGTACTTGGTACGTACGTGATTCGGATACACCGACGACCGTATTTACTGCCAATATATCCGGGGATCTCATGGGTCGCTTCCCAATAATCCACCGATGACGTATGACTCGCACTCTTAAATAATCTGGGATTATATAGAAGAGAGAGAAAATTAATTTAGGATTAATTACGGAGATATTTTATCTAGGATAAAATATCGTCTAGAGAGAGATAATGATTAATTTGGAATTAATCGGTAAATTAATATATTCGATATATTAAACGAAATTAGATTTCGACGCGGAATTAAAATTAGATTTTAATTCGGGCGAACGAATTAATTTAGAATTAATTCGTTAGCGACGTGAATAGTGAATTCGCTAGGCGTAATCATTTAATTACGACGCGACGGAAAATTCGCTAATTGAGAATTAGTGAACCCGAGCCCGAGTGTGATTGCGAGCGCATTCGTATTTCGAATTCGAGTGCGGCAACGCAAGTCACATCAAGCGTCAAATCATTCGTCACATCAAGCGTCAAATCAAATGTCACTTTGAGTGATGTGATTGATTGATGTGATTGATTGATTGAAAGACACACATCACTTTATTAAAGTAAAATGAATAGTTGATGTGTGTGGTTGAAATAGTGAAAGTTGGTGGGAGTATTTACCATTTTATTTATTTGATTTATTATTTGGTAAATGCTTTGTATATTTTATGGAAAAATATATAAACCTTTTTGGAAAAGGTTTTACTAACCTATTACACAACTTTCTTCTCTCTCTTTTCTCTCTTCAAACTCACGCCCATTTGGGCAAAACACTCACTGGTTTCACACTAAAACCGTGAGCATGAGGGAGGCAAGAGTTGGGTTTTTGTGGCAAAAACCGCAAGTGCTAGCACACTACGAGATATGCGAAGGTGGTAGGGAGGTTCACCCATGAGTCGGGAACCGTTTGATTCAAGCTTGGAGCTCAAAATCATCATCCAAATCTGATTTTTCTTGGCAGTGAACTGCATCAAATGGCGCCACTTGGAGAGGCCAAAAATCGTTTTGTTTGTTGCCGATTCGTCTCAACCGATCGATGTGAGTATTCCGCTACCTCTTTTGATGTATTCACACATGTTTTTCATTGCTTGTTTGATCTTGGGACCTTAGAATAAACCTAATAATGGCATCAAGAGCTATAGGTTCAAGCATGAAATTGTAGGGCTTAAAATTGGGTACTTTGTATTTGAGCATGATTTTATAAAATTGGATGTTTAAGCATGCTTAATATATGTTATATTGAAGATTGATTTGATCAATTTCAACAAAAATGTGATTGGATCAATTTTGCCCAAATTTTTCATCTTGGCCGAATGTGTATGTGATTTTTGGGTTCTTGGAATTTTTTGATTTTGATTCATTTGATGAGTTGGAATCATTAAGGATAATGTTAATTTGAAACTAATTGGATTGGATTTTGAATTGAACATAAAATCCCCAAAAGTTATCACCTTTGCCGAATTGGATTATGCCCTTGAATGTCTTGGTATTTTGATTTTAGGACATTGGATGTATTGGAAATCATTTAGGATGTTGATTTAATGTCGATTGTGGGTTTGATTGGATTGAAACCAAATCGGACACAAAATCCCTCATTTGGCCGAGAGCTTTAAAGCATGTAATGGGTTTGATTTTTTCATTTATGTGTTGGACATGTGATAATGATAATGAGCATGATTAATTGGACTAATTTGGTGTTTTGGAAGTATTGATTTAGTTGATTAATCATGTAATGCACTTTAGGTAATTAAATTGTGTAATTGGATTTATGAAATTTAATTATTTGGGCCTTAAATTGGATTTGGGCTTCTTAAGTTGCAATTGGGCTTATTGGGCTTTGTTGTACAAAGTTGGATTTAGGCCAAGTGGATTGGATCCAATTGGGCCCAAAACCTTAACCATAAAGCCCAATGCGACTAATGAACCTTTAAAGTTTAATTGGGCCTATATTGATTTCTAGGCTTATGGGGTAACTCCTTGATTGGGCTTTGGTTGCCGAAGCCCACGCCTTAAAGAAATTAATTAAAAGCCCATTGGACTTGAATTAAACTAAAGTTGGACGTTAATCGGGCTTTGAGACCCGACACGATTAAATTTGGAATTTAAGTCGAAAAGGTTTATTAAATAAAGTGTAATATTTAATTTGGAATTGAATAGTGAATTAGTATTAAATACATATTAAATTTGATTTAATGTTGTAGTTTAATTTAATTCATGAATTCGTACTTTGAGTACTTATTCGCAAAACGAGTTTGACTCGACCAAATCAAATCGTTGTTTGAACATTGAATGATCACATAATTATCAGATTAATTAATTTGATTAGATTGATTGATAGCATGCTTATGTGTGAATACGTGGTTGTGATGAATGAATAATGTATATCAGATGGATATTAGTCGGGTGGGGCAATTTTGGAAATTGTTGTAATAAATTCGATTTATTAAATTGGACCTGCGTGTCCAGCCTTATCACCTCTATTCTCTTTGTATTCTCTTCTCACCTATTCCCCTCAATGTAAATGAGGTTTCTTTAGAAGTGTAGTGTAACGGGTAGAAGTAATACAAGTGCTAGCTTGAGTGAGAAATGGAGAGATTTGATCTAGGATCAATATGTTAAGTATCCATCCGCATATCATTATTATTTTATTTTATTTTCATATGCGCTTTATTATGTATTTAAAATGCATGTTTAAGAGTGTATGATGATGAGACCTTAACAAAGATAATAAATTGGTAGCCAATTTGCACGCGAAAAGCCCTCATCAAATATCATGCGTCTTTTCCTTCCATTGAGTGATTCTTACTCAAGATCCTAGATTGGCATGGGTTGTTGGCCAAAGTCAAGCCCTTGTCCGTCGAAGATGTGTTTGAATCACGAGGCTTTGTTCCATATTGGTGTCTTGTCCAAGTTGTGGTTTGTTGGCCAAAGTCAAGACCACTTCTTGTCCAACGACATTGATTACGAAGCTTCCATGGTCAATGGGTCCGCGCTTGACTGGGATCATTAGGTTTGTTGTGCCAAAGCCAAGGCCTAGTTGATTCAGAGGAAAAAAGGTTAGGGTATATATTAGATATATAGGCATATATAAGATATATGTTTCGGACTTGGATGTCCACCTACTGGATCTAGGAGTTGGATGAGATCCAATTGATCTTCGAGATCTACCTAGTTAATTATCATACAATTTGTTGGTCAAAGTCAAGATTGTGTGATATTTAACGGGATCTTAGCCCACTAGGAAACACGGTTTCCCGAGTACTCGACAGAGGGTTAGAGGCTCGACGAAAAATAGTGGGAGGCAAGAATTGAATTTGCAATATTCGTTCAATTACTCGCCATACGCGCTCATTCAAATTATTTCGTCGTAATATTAAATGTTAGTTGGACTAATATTTAAATTGTTGTTTTACTAAACAGTTGGACTGTATTATAGTTGATTATATATAATTGGATTATATAATCAATATATTTGAATTAATTAATTTCAGTTTACAGTTGATTTTATAATTGGATTATATAATCAATGTAATTGAGGTTAATTAATTTGGATTATATTTGATTATATAGTTGGACTATTATAATCATTATAATATATATAGTACCACTAATCGTTGATTAAATAGTTGGACTATTGTAATCAAGATAAAATTGAAAAGTTGGATATTTAAAATATAATCTTGGATTAAATGTTTTAAATGATTTAATTTTCAAATTGGGAATAAATAATAGGTTACTTTATTTGATAAAATAACTTATTATACCTTAAGCCCAAAATTAAGCAAATAAGTAGAGCGTAAATCTTTAGAAGATTTATATGATGACTTTAGTGCTTAATTTAATATACTTGTTATAAATCTAATTTTATATTTAAGAAGTATTAAAATTGCAATTTATAATTCTTGGAGAATTAATTGACTATTCTAGAGGAGAAAAAGTCAAAGTTTGCAATTGGGCATGTAGCACGAGGTGCACATCGTTTCGATATTCTAAAAACCCAAGGCTTGGCCTAAGGTTCCTAAAATATTGAAAAAGATAATTGACATATACCAAAGTGACTACCATTTGGATATGATAGATATGAAGGAATTAAAGAAAGGGCAAGGCTCTGACTTTAAAATGTTTGTCAAAGTTATGTTCACAACTAGTATTGAAATTAGATTTTAAATACTTAGTGTGGTACATAAAATATATGTATTGATGTTCAGAATCTGCTTTGAGCAGGATACTGACTTCAAGCTGAGATTGCTCTGCGAATCGGAAACGGGATGAAAGTCGCTGTTTCGACCGTAGATACCTAAGTTTAGGAACTACCCTTCGGGTGTGTACTTAAATTAGGAACTGTTATAATGTAACTAGTTTGACTAGAGACATTATCTCTATATCAGTGTTTAATCCATTGTGAATAAACCTTTATATTCTAGAACACTAAGTGTTTCATTATATAAAGATGATACTGAGATAAACACATTAGATGTGAATAACATAATTTATATTTTGAATATAATTAAAATCTCAAAACATATAAAATGACAAATAAATAGCTCAAATTGATTGGATCAAGTAGAGACTTATTTGTGGCATTGTAGTCTGGGACACAATTAAACAAGACTCGTATATCCACACTTTTGAAGAGTGGGTACTAGGACTGATTTGACTATTCAAATAAAGTCTACGAATATAGTTTGTTAGGTAAAGTACCTAAAACACTGTTTACTTGGTAATAGTGTAAGTGCCACCGATCTGTTAGCCCTATTCATGGTGAAGTTAGTGGGCCCATATCTAGCTAGGCTAGATGTGAACATGAATATTTCGTGACCTTAACGGATGTGGCATCACGTTATGGTTATGTGTTTCTTTTGAAGAACACAGATCGGAAACTATTAGAGTTTCGACACGAAGTAGATAAACAGATCGGCTATAGTATTATACAGTCGCGGTAAGACCGTAATGAAAAATACTTAAGCATTAAGTTTCATACATACATGAAAGAGTATGGTATTCTTTCAGATGAGGACTCCTCCCGAGACACGTCAGTTTGACGGTGTGTCCGAACTAAAAAATGAATTTTGTTGGACAAGATAAGGTTTATCACGAGTCGCTCTGAGCTATCATTTCCTTCAAACAGGATATGTATTAACAGTGCAAAACTTATTTAGAATAAGGTTCCATATAAATCTGTTTGACAGATATCATATAGGATATGAACAGGAAAGAAATGGGGTTTCTCACTCCTAATAATTTGGGTATGCCAGGCATAACGTTTGGATGATACCAAACTAAGAACCCAAATTGGATAAGTGCCAATATAGGTTATCCTAAGGGAAACCTTAAGTATAGTACTTATAAATCTCACATGAGAACAATATGATTGTTGCTCACCATGCGGTTTTCCTGAGAGGAATACCGATATGCAGTGGTCAGTGGGAGGATAGTGATACTCGATGAAAATCGGAGTAATACTATTCAAGGCACGAAGTCCTTATGGAACACAAACAGTTCATCAATGATGAATCTGTACCATTAATCTTCGAATACACAAGAACTGGGTAGATCGGATAGAGTCAGAAAACAACCTAAGGTATGGGTTTCTAATCTAACCTCATAAAGATGTAAATCTTAATGAGGAATACCAACCGACTACGTACGAGGAAATGATACAAGGTATCAACTCCCTTTCATGGCAAAGTGCTATGAGTCCGAAATGGATTCCATGTATAACAACTATGTTTGGATACTAGTTGTTGTATTGCAAGGCATTGTGCCTATTGGTACTATAAACGTCTTCAAGGAAGACATACATGGATGGCAACATACCAACTTACAAAGCTAGGCTTTTGACGGAAAGGTATCGTTATCAACATTGTGTTAATAACGGTTCAACCTTTTACCTGTTGCCATGGTAAATCCATTTTGAAGATGCTTGTTGATAACTGCGTATTTCATTTATGAAATGTGTCAGTTACAGATCAAAATCGCTTTCCTGAAAAGGAAACCTTTTGGAGGATGATTAGAACATCCTGACGATTTTGTATAACCAACAAACAAGGTTTGCGGGTTATTCGATCCATGTTAGGATTGAAGCAAGCATAAGGTTCTTGGAACTGTCGTTTTGAAATAATCATAATGGTTTATGATTTGAATCAAAACGAAATAATTCTTGTGTATATAAGGAGGTTAGTGGGAGAGCGCACTGACAAGTATATTCCCATAAAGCTATTGTGAAAGCTTGGATTTCATAGAAATTCTCCGTAGAGGTGGTCTTTTGGGGCTCTTGGTCTTTCAAAGAGAGGACCTTTAGACCAATATAGTAAGCCCATGCGCGTCACATCACGACACATGAAATAAAGACAATAAAAGTGTAAGACTTCGTATGCCCAATTGAACGTACATTCAACCCAAACACACTTCGTCCAGCGCGGCGAAGTAGTGTCACAAAGGTGCCTTTTAGGCTCTTCGTCTCTCAAATAGAGGACCTTTGGACTAACTCACTAAGCCCATGTGCTCGATCGCATCATACATACAAAATAAAGCCAATCATATCAAAACCAAGTATGCCCGATTGAACACATCTTACATCCAATCCGAACACACATCACCGGTGCGGAAAAACATCGTGGTAAAGGGTTTTAACCCTTCCCCATAAGGGATCTTTCATTCCACTTACTAAGCCCATGCGCTTGATTGAACCATGCATAAAAAGATAAAGACAATCATATCAAACTAAGTATGCCCGATTGAACGTATCTCGCATCCAACCGAACACACATCAACCGGCGCGGCAAAACATCGTGGTAAAGGGCTTTAGCCCCTCCCCATATGGGATCTTTCATTCCACTTACTAAGCCCATGCGCTCGATTGAATCATGCATAAATAAACAACATACAGAATTCAAGTGACGAAAAATAAATAAACAAAAGCAAAACAAAGAGGGTGCCGTTTACTCAAGCGGTACGTTGAGTTGTGTCCTGAGTACAGATCATATTATCGTCCATTCGGAATCAGCTATGAAATTTATGTCCGGTTTCCATCCGATATACCGCGAGAGTTGACACGTCTCTCATTTTATTCCACAACCACAACATACTACATCTCATCATTCATGCATATTTATTTACTCAAAGGCCACAACATGCAACACGACAATCACACAAGCAATATTTAAGAAATAGTACAAAAGCGAGTGTGAAAGATACCCTCAGGTCTAACCTTTTAGCCAACTTTCAGGCTTGCGTTTCACGGACGTCGGAATGGTACAGCTCCTCAACTTCTCCGGTTCACTGGTTTAGCGTCCTAGCTCACTGTTTTGCTGTTTTGCTTCCTGTTCGGTCTCCGTTCTACTGCTGTTCGGCCTCTGTTTTGCTGCTCACTGTTCAGGTCACTTGTTTTGACGTTTCAACGGACTGTTCCGAGTGTTTTTGTGGGTTTTTAGTGTAGTCTTGTGTGATTATTTTAATGATTATGAATGCAGTTTTTATGTTACTGTTTTGAGGATTTTTTTTAGGGAATGTTTTAAGTGTATTTTGCTGCTGTTTTAGGGGTTAAATTACTGCTGTTTGGGCATGATTTAGGGACTGGTTTGGGTCAGTTTCGGTGGGAAGGGGGGCTGCTGTTCGGGGGTACTTAGTGGCTGTTTGGGTCGTGTTTGGGCCGTCGTTGGGGGTATATTTTTCGGTGATGTGTGGAGGCTTAGGGGGGTTGCTATTTTTGGTGGTGATTAGGAGTTGTTTTGGTGGTTGGAGGGGGTGTGAATGGCTATTGTATTTTCGGTAATATGAGAGTGTTTGAGGGCTTGTTGTTTTCGGTAATGTGAGAGTGGGGGTGAAGAGAGTTGTTTGTTATTATGTGTATGAGCTAGGGGTTGGAAATTCTTCTCTTCTTTTTTGTTTGTGATGGGCGTGAACTAGGGGGGCCAATGCCTTGGAGAGGTGTGGTTTATATAGAGAAAGGCTAGGGCTTCATCTTGTCTCACAAGGAAGGGATTTTGACATTAAAAGGAGGATTTGATTTGGTGTTGAGCAAGGAAAGTCAATGATTGAGGGGGGACAAATCTTGGCTAGAATAGGAAGTCAATATCTTTAAATTGGTTATGATTGATTTTAATTAGGCATGACATCTTTTTAATTTAGTATGTGATTTGTTTAGTTAGGAAGTTAGTATATTTGATTTATCTTAATTAGGTATGATTATATTTTATGTTTTATTTAATTGGTAATGATTTAAATATTTTATTTAATGTTTAATGTTTAATTAATTAAATTGGGATGTGTTTTATGGGCTTTGGGGAGCTAAAGGGCTGGGGTGCGAGGCTAGCAGCAAAACCGGAAACACCGACGCCGTTCGAACGCCAATTCGAACGCTACACGAACGTCCGCAATCTGCTTGACGTTCGAACGAAGTAACGAACGCAGCACTAACGAAGACAGTGAGCTTGTGAAATGAACTTGATGACGTACTTATTTCGAATTTCCCCTTCCGACCTCCGTTTCCCGCAATATCCTTAGCTAAAAAGGTAGTGCCTCCAACTGAGACTCATCATCGGGTTTCACATGCGAAAATGCAATGCCTACACTAGGTAAGTTTGATCTTCTCCAAAAGCTATGTTTTTCATTAGTGAGTTTTTCATTAGTGAGACATATAGTGATGAATTATGTATTAGATATATAATGTTGAAATTGGGCT